>QFEY01003547.1:0-48984 GCA_003316435.1 Russula virescens | reverse complement strand
AGACGTGGACAAACGTCAATAAAACAGTGGTCTGCACGCACAGCCGAAGACCGATCCCAAACATGTCCGCCAACTATTCAATTCCCTGCAGAAAAGGAAGCAGTGTGAGTATATTCCATAGTCTCTTTTAGAGAATGTAATTCTTCACCCTCTATAGCCCGTCAGAATGAATTCATTATCTTTCATCCACGTAGGCAATTCTGCAAATGCGAAAGTACGATGCCCTCTTGTGATGGATGGGGAAGAAGACAAGACAACATCTGAGTCTAATTCAGAGCGTAAAGACTGCGGTGCATGCCGCTGGAGGAGATGCACAGACATAGTATTGGTATGGGACCAACACCGGTTGGCGAGCTATGTAAACGAGATCATGGAAGGATATGATATAGAGTCAATTCCATGACCAGGAAAGCACATGCCTCTATTGACGACAGGTTATAGCACCAGCGACGTAGCGGACCAGACACTTCAGGGATTCAAGGGTCTGCCGAGGAGCCCGACCAATATACGCGTGAATATTAATGATGGGGGTAAGGGTGACGGGAGTGTTTTGACACCGGCACCCGAAAGGTGTTCGGGTGCGAACCGGTCCGACAAGGCCCGGGCATTTTCAACAATTTGGTGGCTTATGTGATCAACGCCTGACACAACTCGTTCCGCCAGCACTTTCTTCTCTTCCAACACCAACAACACCACACTCTCACCGCCGTGCGCGTGAGCCTGAAGTTCGCATCCGTCACAACCTTAGTTGCATACGCGTCGTTCGTGAGTGTTCATCTTGTCACGTATATTGGTAGATATTAACCTCTGACGTAGCTGATCCTCCACGGGCATGTCGACCTCCGAGCAGCAGCAAAAGGCATCGCCGGAGATACTGAATGTCGTGAATTTTCTCCGCAGTAGTAAGGCTGGACTCAAGAACAGGGTCGGGGTTTTGAATGGCAAGCGGGTTGACTATTTCAAAGGTGGGTGATGCTGCCTACTTCCCTACATTACCGCCACCTGTGCGCCTTTGTAACACTGCGTTATGGCCATCAGGAAGGTCTGCTGTGAAGGCATTATTATCACCTGCATACGCCAAAACTAAGAATACACCCAAAGTCACATCGGAAGACGAGGCAATCCATATCCTTAACACTATTATCCCCTATACTTTCTTCCTGCGAGTGGATCGGGGCCAACCTGTGGGCTCTGCATCGTCCCCGAAGTCATTGCAAGTCAATCAAATGCAGCTTTTCAAGCCCGACGAATATTATGCGTGGTTTTACGAGGGATCCCAATGGACAAACTATGTTGGTGGGATCGCAATGGTCGCTGTTATTCTGGCCGGTGTCATGTTCCCGCTGTGGCCTCCCATCCTACGCCTCGGCGTGTGGTACCTCTCTATGGTCTTGTTGGGTCTCATTGGGTTGCTACTTGTCATCTCTGTGATACGACTTATATTCTATATCATCACGGTCCTCGTTGCAAGCCCTGGCATATGGATATTTCCCCGTTTATTCGCAGATGTTGGATTCGTACGTCTTACATACGAACTGGACCATCTGGGATCTGATCGTAGTCTCTTTATCCAGGTTGACTCGTTCATCCCTCTCTGGGAGTGGGATCTCCCGAAAAAGAAGTCGAGGAAGAAGAAATCTACTGAAAAATCGGAGAAAACCAAGAATTTGAGCAGCGGTGTCAATACACCAGATAATGCCGTCGATGAAGCTGATGACTCTGGTGTGTCGGTTGCGAACTCGCGGTCGGGAAGTCGCGCAGCGACGGTGGAGGATGTCCCGGACGAAAATTCGTGATAGATATATTCGCATCAGGACTAATGTGTGGATAATGTGTCTGTAGTCCCTACGCTCGCTCATATCTAATTATTTGACACGAATCCTGGCTTTGGATTGTGGTCTAGGCGTGGTGATGAGCGGTGGGGGTTTATCGTGTTATTTATTCTTCAACCTCCGGATTGCGTTTCGGGCTTGCATCATACCCTCCTGGAATTTAAGCTCCTTGAATTGCTCTAATGATTGCTCGAAAAACTGACGAGCAGATTCGGGATCGTCGTTCATCTTGGTTTTGGAGGTAGATCTTCAGCTACACGAACGTCTGCCAACAAGGACGGTGTACGAACCTCGCGAAGTGACCCTAGGTTAAATATAACCACAGCTAACGCTTCTTGGCATACGCGGACATCGTCGGAATGACCAGCATTATATTGCGTTTTCTGTAATAAGGAGAGGGCTTGGCGAGCCCAAGCCTCGGACTGGTGCAATGCAGCCGGGGTAGGAGTGTCTCTCATGAACAGTTCCGCGAGGTTGTTCATTAGCTGTGCGCCTGCGATTAAGAGCAATTGGCGTCGACGAAAGTATCAGGGCGGGCACATCGCGAACCTCGACAAAGCTCCTCAGTAGTCGCCTTCTTCCCCGACGTGACAGGAGGGACCAACAGCGATATTGTGTGGAGATAAAGGGGCACCGCCAACCTGAAGCAAGACGCGTGGACGGGATGATCAGCATGTTTGAGGTGAGGCTGGCCTCGTCGCACTCACGCTAATCTACCAGTCCGGGCGTAAAAGGCACCCAGAGATTCCAAGGGCGCTCCGATGTCAGTCACAGTAACCCACTTTGGTAATTCGAGATCGGAAAGCACGACATTGTCCTCCTCGCTATTCCTCCCGTGCCTCGAACCTCCAATATCCTTTGCAAGTTTCACCACCTCTTCGACCGTCCACGTCAACCATCGTTCCTCTTCGACTTCGCCTAGCTGGTATGTATCAGCCATCTCACCAAGCTTCTGTCCTAGGGAGATCGCGCGCAGCCTTTCCTCGCTCGTGAGAGCAGACCAGTTCTTCCGAAGATGTTCTAGTGCGGCGATGTAGCCCTCGTAAGCCTCTTTCGCCTTGTTATCTTGTTCAAGAACCTCGCAAAGGGTGATTGCCATTCCTGACAGTTTCAAGTAAGGTGAGGGCGAAAACCTGTCAGGGGGAAGTGATAATGCGGTCTGGAGAGCCCTTCTCGCTCAATTAGTGCCAGCGGACACGTCTAAGCACGAAGCACGCACTGCGTTAATAATTTACGGCTGAGAGCAAGGTTACCCTGTTGCTTGGCCTTGACACCAGCCCTCAAGTCTGCGCGAACTTCCTCGGGCCAGATAGCGAAGGAAGAGTAAAACTCATACCTACCAAAAAAGACTCAGAATGTCACAAAAGAGCTGTGGAGATAACATACGGACACCCCAATCATTGTTGAGACAAAGCCTAGACCTATGAGCCCCAGAAAGATGGTTCCCACACGGGGATTCAACCCTACAGGCAACGCCGTTCCACTTCGAAAGATAGTCCTACGACTGACATATGCGAATGGACCTTGCAGAGTGGGCCGACGTGGATAATGAGTCGTAGTGACAGCCACAGGACGATAATGAGACAGCCGGATGGTATAAGGCGCTAATGATCTCATTGAGTTTGAGTTGAGCCAACCAAGATGAACAATGCGCCGACCAAGACGAGGACTCGGAGGCAAACCCACTGTCACGTGACTCGCCTTTGAGTAGCCGACGCTGCGGCGAATCGTGCTAAGCCAGCCATGGCTGAACACCCCACGACATCATGGCAGGCTATGCAAGACGGAGATGTCTTCTATCGGCAACAACGCCTGTACACCCTCGATGGAAAATTGCCTAATTTAAGTGACTGTATCGTCGCCGGATGCCATAATGGCGGTCCATTAGGTGAGTGTCTCCGTACTTGATGGTTACAGAAGTCCAAAGCGCATCCATCAGCACTCATGAGGGATACAAGTAAACTAGTTGCCATTGGGCCTGCAACACCAATGTTTGCAAAGTCACAAATTCAGGTGTACTCTCCTTCCGGTGAAGGTTTACTATTGCTCGGTGTACGTCTTGCTTGCCTTGCCAGTTCATTCGCTATTCTTGACCCCTCCTCTTTAGTGGGAGCAAGCCAAGATCATTCGCTTTGGGTGGACAGGCGACGAGAGACTAGTTATCATAAACGAGGAGGGCGTGTACCGTCTCTATGATCTGCAAGGCGACTACGTCCAATTCTCTTTAGGCACGGATGCCGGAGAAGTTGGAATCACGGACGCGCGCATATACGACAACGGTCTAGTGGCTCTGACAGGCTCATTACAGTTGCTAGAAGTGAAGGAGTGGCAAGGTGGCAAACCGTTGACTTTGGCCAACCCAAGTGAGCTTTCTTCGACTTCATTCACGGGTTCTCAACCGACCAGATAGGTAGATCTCTCTCAGCCGCCCGCCGTTTGGACCCTTATTCCGCCAGACCTCACAATCTCGCGCCATGTCGAGGTTCTGCTTTCTGTGGAGGCCAGCGTCCTTTCCGTGGACAACCTTGAAGCCGTTGACCAACGTTTGGACCGGGGACCATTTACACACATAGCGCCGTCACCAAACGGAAAGGCACTTGCCCTGTTAACTATGTCCGGTATACTTCTGGTTGTCTCGACTAACTTCCAGCGAGGCCTGGCTGAGTTTGATTCCACGTCTGTCGGGCCTGGGGGTCCCATAAGGCAGGTCGAGTGGTGCGGTAGTGATGCCATTCTCGTCACCTGGGATACACTTGTGCTACTTGTAGGCCCATTTGGCGATACATTACAGTGCGTTCTCTTGTAGGTATTTCTAGTCATCACTGATATCACACGTAGATATTTCTATGCTGGCCCTACGTTTGCGGTCACAGAGGTTGATGGGGTCAGAGTAATCGCTGCAGATGCATGTGACTTCATACAGAAAGTTCCAGGTGACAGATCCCCTTTTCAAACCCGGATGCGTTGCTGACAGTAGTTTCAGCGTCTAACGTGTCCGTTTTCAAACCGGGATCTACGTCTCCATCTGCGATTCTATTCGACGCTTGGGAGAATTTCAATAACCGCTCTCCTAAAGCTGATGAGAATATACGAAGTATAAAGCTGGACCTTGCTGCAGCCGTCGACGAGGTCATTGACGCAGCAGGACAGGAGTGGGAACCTACGTGGCAGCGGAAGCTCTTAAGCGTACGTGTCCGTGCTAAGCCCTTCATCCAAATATCCAAACGTTCAAAACCCTAGGCTGCCAACTTTGGCAAATCATTTTTGGATCTATACAATTCCAATGACTTCGTGAACATGGGCAAGACTCTCAAGGTCCTCAACGCAGTACGCCAGTTTGAAGTCGGCATACCTATCACTTATTTTCAGTGAGCCTCCTCTTCTTATAGACTCCCTCACTTTGACTGAGAATGACAAGATATAATCATCTCTCGCCCACGCACCTTATCTCTCGACTGGCTTCACGCAATCTGCACCTTCTTGCGCTCCACATTTCTTCCTTCTTATCTCTCTCGCCGGATAATGTCCTCAAGCACTGGGCATCTGCGAAAATAACTAAATCAAAACCAGTCGTCAGTGGAGACGGAAAAGATGCTGACATGCTAGGAGATGAAGAAGTATCCAGGATCATCGTAGAGAAATTTGAGAAATTAGGAGGCGCATCCGTCAGTTATGCGGAGATAGCAAAGAAGGCATGGGAAGTCGGCCGAACTCAACTGGCTACAATGGTGAGTTACCTGTGACATTCAAGTCAACTTTTGGTGCTATCTATGAGAGATAGTTGTTGGATCATGAGTTGAGGGCTTCGGATCAAGTTCCCCTGTTGCTCATGATGAAAGAGGATCGGTTGGCGCTCCAAAAATCTGTTGACAGTGGCGACACCGATCTAGGTACGTTGCTGTGGCTCGGCGAAAAGATGTGCTCGCTCACGCTCTTCTAGTGTATCTTGTCTTGTTGCAACTGTACAACCGGTTACCCTTGGGCTCTTTCTTCCGTTTAATTGAGGACGGTGGTTCCAGTCTTGCACCGGCAAGCCAGTTGTTGCAAGTATACGCGAGGGAGCAGAATCCAGAGATGCTTCGGGACTTTTATTATTCAGATGATAGACGTGTCGAGAGCGCCGTACTTTGTTTGGAGGAAGCAAGGCGAATGCAGGTAAGTTGTGAAAACCCTCTAGTCTGTACTACCGAAGCCAACGTCCGTCTCAGGATCCCGCGGCGAAGGCTACGTCGATCAAAGCCGCTCAGAAATTCTTCTCGGAGGACAAGGAACGCTCGTTTGAGGCCAAGGTTTGTTTCCTAAGCTTCGACCCGCCTCGGTTGCATTGCGACGACAATGACGCACACTTAGATGATGGACGAATACAGTCGCTTATTGACATTCCAACAAACGCTTGAGAAAGAATCTGCGGACAAGATCGAATTCTTCGGGCTAAGCGTCGACGAGACCATCAAGAAATGCCTCCTGAATGGCATGGCTAAGCGCGCCGACAGGCTCAAATCGGATTTCAAAGTACCCGACAAAAGGTACGACGCCGTGTTCCCCCGCCTGCCTCACACGCATCCTCACTCACTGGCGGCGGCGGTTGTCCAGGTTTTGGTACTTGAAACTACACGCGCTGACAGCCACCCGGGACTTCGAGGGCCTCGAGACATTTTCGCGGTCGAAGCGGAGTCCGATCGGGTACGAGCCGTTCGTGAGGCATCTCATCGAGAAGGGCCACGCGAAGGAAGCGGTCAGTTATGTGCAGCGCTGCGATGCCTCGAAGCGCGTCGACCTCTATGTCGAATGCGGAGAGTGGGTGATGGCTGGCAAGGAATGCAAGGAGCGCGGCGATCGCGCAAGGCTAGAGTGCGTGTGTTTCTTTTGGTCGGCCCTTTCTGCAGGAGTAAACTAAAAACTCGTTGACTGCGGCGGCACAGGAAATTACGTTCTTCATGTCCCAATTCTTTGATCGCCCGCGAGTTGGATCAGATCGCATCCACGATGAAATAGACGTCGTCTCAGAACACCTCGGAGTGCCTTTTGTCTCTTACTTTTTGTGGATAACCTTTTACATTCCTCTGGGTCGCTTACAGTCAATAAAGCATGGCAGACAGGAAGCCACATTCATCGTAATTTTGGTGTTAATTTTGCTTCGTGATGCGATCGCCTCATGATCATGTCGGGAAAAGTATTTCCCCACCTGAGGGGTTTTAGGCACAGTAAATAGTAAGCAAAACTCCACATTCCACCTCGGCCAATTAAGCTGGTCGTAATATTTATTGCTCCGCTGCCCTACTAGCTTGGCGAGACCTAGCTATTTTTGCTTTGATTTCGATGAGAGCACGCCTTCCCATTTTTGAACGTTATCGTCTTCGTCGCCCGCATCCGTCTCGTGACTGAGCTCGTCGAATGAATAAGGCAGAGGCACCTCCCGTGTGATGCGGTACTGGTCCATGTTGCCAAGATGTTCATTTTCTAAGCGGACTGGTCGAGACCGAAACAATTCCTTCGATTGGCAAACAAATAAAGCGTGGAGAAGGGTGAGAACAGACGTACAGACGTTCCATTGACAGCGTCGCAGCACTTCCAAAAGTGCTGTTACAGATGTGCGAAGAGTGGCGTTTGGCCCGTGCGTCGGGATGTAAATTATCCAAATGAAGCGGATGAGAACGTTGGTGATCTACACTTCCCGTGAGCTATGCTCTCTCTCTTAGAAGTGATGAACCCTTCACGATGGCCAGATAATAGAACTTTGGCAGCGTTGTTAGTGGGGTACGAATGTCGATAATGAGATACAACATACTGGAATATGGCTCGAGTAGAGTAGCTCGTCGCGCAGGAACATAAAACGAACATGGGGGCGTAAGAGAGACCAATCCATGAGTAGATCCTAGCGACCAGAAGTAAGCCCTTGATCCATCCAGAACGCGTTGTACTTGCCCATGCTGAAGCATATATCGAGTAACATGTTCCGAAAAGACAGAAAAGTACGAAGCTCGTGCCGCGCAGGGCACCTTTAAACGTGTCAGTCCCGAAGACAGAGATCGCCTAATGGGGAACTACTTACCGTTATGTCGCCATAAATAGTAGAAGAGATAATACACGACCCCTGTGAGATACTTTCCGCCCTGCACATCAAAGTAGCCGAGTTTTAGCGGTTCCACATTCGAAACGAAAGAACGACAAACGTTGATTAAATGAGTGAGCCGACCCGAATCCCACCAACGCCGAATGCTCTGCCCGAAGCGGGCCACAAGCGGCAATGCGGCAAGGAGGAAAGGCACGACCCACGTAGCGGGTTTACTGCACGTTTGGAATGAATTGGACTGGAACCCTCGAGCATATGAACACGAGACAAAGTAGATATTGCTGAGGGGGAAAGCCAAAGAGCAAAGTTGGTCTCTAAAATGACGCAGGATATCAGCAGTTAACATGGCGGACTTGGAGAGTGCGCACCCTAGCCAGAAATCTGTAAACTGAACCACATGTCATGATGACAACAGCGGCTCAGACATGAATACTCGAATACACGGATTATCTTACCTCCACTCGATTGAATCCACTGGACAGAAGCCGTGCCAGTTTACGAAGGAACCACCACCGGCTCTCGCGAGACATGACAGGGAAAGGATTGATCAGCATTAACGTGACGAAGAGCAGCCATATCAAAGGCCATGTCCATGGTTGGATGGTAGGTGCTCCAGAGCGTGAAAACGAGAGCCAGAAAGCCCCAGAAAGAGACGCGAGAGCAAGGCAGGGTATCTACGATTATACTCTGTCAGTTTTCTTTCGGAGTCGCGAAGCCTTCTAGAAGCGTACCTCGAAGTATTCCCGATGATCAAGACGCGTTCTAATGTCCAGATCTATAATACGAATCAAAGAGGTTATGACTATGACCTCGAAGTTTCGGTACGGCGTACCGAAGATGAAAACGTAGTTGATCCTCGATGCGTTCCAAATTAGCAAATTTGTACCCACGAGAACTGCCAAAAGCGTAGGGGCCAGAAGAATCACATATATATAAAGCAGGCTTCCCCAAGATGGGATGGCAACGCGGGTGTAGGGCTGGAGGCCTGAAGGAGGTTCAGCGAGGATCGTAGGGTATTCGAAGACTTACAGCGTACTGTGCCATCAATGATGGCAGGGACCGCTAGACCAAGAGCCAGACCTGTGCGGAAAGTGCTGAAATGGTGTGTCTTGAAAGAAGAGGCCGTGCGTAGGCGATCTAGGGCGCGCTTCCTGTCGCCCTTTGCTATTTGTGAAATCATGAGGACGCTATCCAAGCCGGTCACTAGTAGCTCCCACCAAAACGCGTAGTGAAGAGCTCTTCCATCTCCTTCAAGAGGTGTTGCACAGTCTCATGTGACGCGAAGGTGCATGAATCAACCTGTGATGACAATCGGTAACCTCATTGAAAGGAAAGAAAAGAACAGACCTTTTCATTCATGTACAGATCTTGCACCAGAACCTAAAACCATAGCATAAACGAGGTCGACAATAGAATTGATCTATCGTACCCTAGTTACTTTCTCAAACTTCTTGAGCGCCTTTCGAAAGCCTGTAATGTTTAAAATCTGCTTTACTTTAAACCCCTGTGGAGAACTAGACACTAAGAGTAGGCCATACGCGATAGTTGTTGAGGACTTCTAGCGCGCGGTAGTGCTCCGATACAGCCCGCTTGAGTTGCTTGCGTGCCTGCAGATATTCATCCGGATGAAGGGTCGCCCCGCCCGCCAGACGATGTACGCCAGAGTTCCCTGCTACATCTGCGTCTTGACCTTCGGCTTGCGCCTGTTCAGTAGTAAGAGGTTGCGAGAGGCCCAGAATGCGGCTCATCCGCTTTGGAACATTTGACCCAGGGAACGAAAGAAGAGAAAGAGACATTGGGGCTTGAGTCTCAGGATGAGCATCCTTTTCGAACACATCCTTCAGCCCATAGCATGCGATAAAGAACGAAAGACATAGTCACATGGAACAGTCGCCGGTGGTCTTTCAATTCCTCGAGCTGCTCCCTCAGTTGCGAGCTTCGCTTGCGAGCCTCACCTTCTCTCTCGATAAAAAAATATTCGATCTTAGACAGTTCCATATTGAGCTTCTCGAAAAATGATAACCGGACAGGCGACATGGGTTCAAGAACTTGGGCAAGTGTGAGTGGTTGTGAAGGCGTAGATGATATCATAGAAGAAGACCGAATGACTAGAAACGAGAAGTAGGACAACGTTGAGTCAGATGATAGAATTGGATAGGAAATATAATCACGTCGTCCAGTTGTACGTCTACGCAGACCATCCCGTGGCCCTGAACGCTGATCGCGTGGAGGTAGTGCTGATGGCTGTGTCTCTGGCGGTGGCGCAGAGACAACATGGGACTCGTTCCCGGGAGCTAGTGAGGGTTTGACGGTATCGGTATCGGGAGGCACAGAGATCATCACCTTGGGAACTATTGAATATATGCACGGGGGGAAAGGGCTGTATTTACTTTTCGATCGCCATCCTTCAGCCTCTTAAGTTCGATCTCATTGTCCCGTGGATCTACAGCAGCTTGATGTTTGTGCCCTTTGCCATGTATGTCAGCCTCATTGTCGGCTTCGTGGCCTTCATCGACGATTTGCTCTCTGTCGGCGCGTGGCACTGACTTGGGCGCGCCAGATCCGCTCGGGACAATATCGCTCTCTGATGAGTCGTTTCCAGTTTTAACCCCTTCCGCTCGTCTTATGGCATTGATTCGTTTCTTTAGGCCACGATAGTCGCTGTCACACGATGAGTAAAACACACAATCCTATGAGCATCGAATGTAGAACTGAGTACTGCAAAAACCCATACATGTATGCACGTTTCCATTCGGGAGCCTTATACAAGTGGTACCCTTTTAGCACAAGCGCCATCGAACAGGTCGAGTGGGAACTTCACCTGTGCATTGTCTAGGTATCTATGTTCACAAAAGATGAGACTCAAGAAACGAACAAGGGCGCAGAAGTGATACCTAGCAAACTTCATTGTGGGACACTCTCGGTGGGTGATAACAAGTTCAGAGCATAATGATGCACGACGTATTTTTTTTCACTCACTGAGACTGGCAGTATCGTGACACACAATCACTGAGTCATAAAATCAGTTGGAATGAATTGGATCGTCGCCAAGAGCATGTTCGCGTCGCGTGATCCGATGATCCAGTACCATAGCCATTACGTTATTGCGTTCTCTGACTCGGATCAGTTCTGCGCCCTGCACCCCACTTTTATCAAGCCAAGACTTCCTTCGTGAGTGCCTCTCAAGAGTATTGGGCAGTGTTACGTCTCTCCGTTGTGACCGCCGTGCACCTCGTATGCCTTCATGAGTTTGGTGTCCCCTTATACTCTACCCGGGCTGTCTTTTCTCCCTCCGAGTCAGCTGCCTTCAATTGAAAAATCTAGGTGGAGTTTGCGACCAGGCTCTACTCAAGTTCACAACACTTCATCCTTGGTTTGGTAGCTATTGCCAAAAAATACCCCGAGTGTTCATTTCCACCGATTGCGGAATCAGCCTGATGTTGGCCCCTCCCTCATTCTCAACCAAGGTCCCCGCTTGTGTTTTTGTACATATATACATGCACGGCGGCAAAAGTAATAAATGCAGACTTTCCAAAAACACATCTATCGTACGATCAACTTAGCGGCTTGGCCCAACCAATCTCTCAGTGGCCCATTTAGGACTTCAGAACGTTGTCCATTTTTTCTCCCGTGTACTCCTTTTTACTTTTCGTTGGTTGAGAATGCAAGTATACTCTAAGAAAATTAGCTAGTCGATTCGTGGTTCAAGGAAAGGTATAGATATATTGCAGAAAGGATAAGTTTGAGATAAGAATACTGCGATGATTCTTGAACCTGAGTCCCATCAGGAAAATGTCCAAATACTTTTTTTCTACTTTTTCATAATTGTTTTAAAATAGGAATACATTTTCTCTTGCCAAACTGGATTCTGAGCTGTTCTTAAAGTACTTAAAGTATGAGAAAGTAGCCAACAAGTGGTAGGTATTGCCAGTGTATACAGGGTGTGATTTTCCTTGTGCTTACTTTCCAAAAATCTTCTTTTTATTGTAAAAAAAGTAGAAAAAAGGATGGCAGCACCCTACGAACATGTGGCTACGACATTATAACGATAAGTACTAGTATAATGACTGAGTGTTGTTGCGCATGCTAATCGGAATATCGAGCTGATTTGACAAGGTAGAGACTTGAAGATGACTTTCACGCACTGGACAGTACAAGACCAAAACACGAGACGATAACGGGCGAGCCTGTTTTGACTTCTGGAGGATCGAAATCCGCCACATGATAGAAGTTGCGGAAAGGGGACCGATAAACGTGTTGACGAGAGCGATGCGTGCTGTTTACAGAAAATAGAAATAAGGAACAGTTCACAGATTTGCACGAGCGAAACGAAGCGGCCATGGGTATAGTATATAGACAATAGGTTGGACTAGGACGAGGGTGTTAGGTTGGAGGGTAGGAAGCCCAAAGGAGAGAAAACCCGGATACTCACAGGATGAGAGCAAAATAATCGGATAGACACGGAGGGGTTGTTACTACGAAAACGGCAGAGTCCCACAATCACTAGTGCTGCCGCTGCTGCTGCTTCTCGGTCCAGATCTGTTATCGTATTCTTCCTCGTACTCAGGTTCGACGGTCGATGGCCGGTAGCCCGGAAGCGGTGTCAACAGAGTGCTGTCTGGGGGAAGGGTGTTCATACGTTGTGGGGGCTGAGGCTGAGAATACGGCCGTGGCGACACCTCGCACGTGGGTACAGATCGTGAGGAAGCAGGAGGATGAGCTGGCGGGGTCCAGGGGAGCTGGTTATCCATCTCAAGACCCAGTATTCCCGGACCGTAAAGCTGCTGTCTCCCGTAAGGCACGGACCTGGGTTGATGCTCGTAGGGCTGGGGTTGATACTGAAGGACTGCATGGTCTGAGCACGTGGGGTAACGTTCATCAGAACACTCCAGCCTCGCCAAGCGTTCTGATTCGCCTTTCTTCGCCTTATGCCATTGTTTTCTAAGCTCCTTAAATTCTATCCCGAATGCAGACGATTAGACCAGTGCGATTTTGGTCATGAAGAATGGATCTCACCGGATGGTGTTCGTTTGCTCCCATGGCGCTGCATCACAATATGGGCATTGAGGTGATTAAGGGTACCGTAGCTCTTTGTACAGCCCGACCAGGAGCAGTGATAGAGATGCTCAATCTCGTCATAACGTCGGCGGGGGCGCTTCCTGACTGCATTTCCGGGAAGAGAGACAAATGAGTAGGTCTTGGATACAGCGGAATCAGGAGTTACAATATTGTGCTCTTCCTCAGGGAGAGCGACGGGAACCGGGGATGATGCAGGTGAATTCAAGCGAGGGGGCGGAGTATCCGAGCGCAGAGGACCAGAACCCACAATACCAGATGACCAAGGTCGTGCGTCCGCGAAGTTGTGATCACTGAACGGGTTGGCGAGCATGGGCGGATATCGGTCGACAGGGGACATGTTTTGATCCCCAGACGCGATCGGAGGCAGATCTGGGAGGGAAGGAAGGCCATCTAGAGGGATCGACGAGAAGCTTGACGTTTCATCTCCTGGACTCCTGCTCCCATTTGACGTGCCTGATGTTCGTCGCATCGAGTTGTTGAGATGCGGACCGACGGGGCTAGCATTATTCTCGACAGGGGAATTCGCTCCGGTCCCACGTTTCCTCCCTCTAGGATCAACGCGATCATTATTCATCGTTATTGGTGGTATCATACGAATGCCAAGGTCGTTTCCTTGAGGCAATGGTGACATCCCAACCGAGTGGGCTGGCTGTGGAAGAGGTGTGTGCATGGGACTCATTGGGGGAAAGTATGCAGGTATGTTGTAACCAACGAACTGCGGACCCGATTCAGGCCCGAACGAGTACTGTGATGGGTGCGATTGCGGAATTGAAGGAGAACCGGCGCAAGGAGCTGCTGGTATTATGCTCTGAAACCACGGGAACGATGCTACAGTATAGACAATGTCGTGGAGGTAGGGCAAAGGGTTCAGATGTTTGAGAATCAGGCACAGAACCCGAGAACCCAGAGCTTGGTGTGTGGTGTTGCGGTGTGCAGCAGGGGCGGTGGTTGAGGGTACCCAAATGCATAGAACGTCAAGGGTTGCATGAATCCCTGCCCCAGGCTGTGCTCTAGTGGAGATGGTGGGTAGAGAAAGATGAACTACTGCTGATATGGTTATTGCATCGGTGGTGCTTGGCTCACATTATATGGGCAGTATTTGGGACAGGCTCGTAGATGGAGGCAAAGGTGGAGCGTGCGAGCTATGGGGTGTTTGTGAGCGAGCATAGACCTGGATAATCCTGCTGAGTTGGGGCCTGAACTGTTTCTCTGCGCACTCTTATCATCCCGTGCAACTGAGCCAGAGAACTCACTCTTGGTCGGAGTTATGCTAATCGAATCGTCAATAACATCTATGCTGCTGCTCCCATAGCCCCACCTCCGCTGGACGAAGCCGAACCAGAGACAAGACTGAATATGAACAAGCTCCCGCTTATGTCTTTTTCTTGTTCTTTATTCTTCTTCTCGAAGTCCAGGAAGATACCCGATCGGGTTTCCTTGTAGGCGGCTTCACAAGTGAGGGCTTTCTTAGGACGAATCGGTGCGCTACTACGGTTGAAAATCTTTTAGTAACCACGAACGTGTCAACGACTGGCAATGCATGGCTCTGTAAGGCATGTTCACTCACAGTACCTCACAAATTTAATGGAGTCGTGTCAGATAATCATTGTGAACAATGGCCATATCACAGTCAGGCGCTGTTCAATCCTTCTTTAGAATCGAGCTGTTACGCACTATAAGGTATAACTCGAGGTCGCCGTACTACTCACCTCTGTGATATAGTCCAACAGTAAATGAAGAGGATCACGGTACTTTGTATCCTTGATGGAGGCTGCGGAGGGTACCTTGACTTATCTCAGGCTCGGTAGTAAGAGCTATCGACATAAGTTCCGAGTCGATATCCGGTTCTTTAGGGACACTCCTCTGGGTCACTGGGTCTGAAGAAACACCCGTCGCCGCCTTCAGATGCTTTGGCAGGAACTTGAAGACACGAAAACAATAAAGTTGACTCCAAGTGACGATGCTTCCGGGCCGACGAGGCGGAAGCACTTGAAGTTGTCGCTTAGCACTTAGCACAGACACACCACCACATGTCGACCCAATATTCTTTTTCTGAACGTATGCCTAGAATGGTCGACGTTGAAGAACTGTTTCAATGACAACCTTTGCTTAGTTCCGCACTGATCCGAGGACTCTGACTGACGCTCCCAGGACCCCACACGATCTCCGCTGTCCTATAGCACCGCGCATACTCCGACGCCGCTGACCCACAGTATACTATAAGAAGCACATGTCCCTTAAAGTCTGTTCCACGTTACACTCCCCAACCTTAAGGGCGACACCAACTCATGTTTCTAAACTCTCAGCCTGCTGTTTATGGTAAGCCAAGGTGTTGTGTACTACATACATCGGATCAGAATGCTCACTTTGTCTGCAATAGCCCATCTTGTAAAGTTGGTCCATGTATTCGCTGGCATCTACGTGTACTTCCAGCAAAATTTTCGCCTGAGACAACTTGAAACTGAATCACCATCTCTGCCTGTAGATGGGAGTACATCACCAATCTTGACTTCGAATGGGAGATATACACCGGTCAACGACATTGGCGATGGTCGTTTCTCGTCTATCTCTTGGCGAGGATACTGGCCCTTGCGTCTCTCATCACCTTACTAGTCGGCTTTGACATCAAGACACTCCACAACTGCGATGTGAGCATGCACCTTTGTCGTTCATCCGCCGCATTTCTTCTAATTTTTGGTCTGCTCCAAAAGGTCTGGTTCAGAGTAGTGCTGGTTCGTTCTTATTGCCTAGGTGGTCCTCGGGCTGCCAGTGACTGACAGTAGGCCACTTCATGGGCGTCTGGTGTGTTTGCTTCCCTTCTTCTCGTACTTCGCGGGTCCGTATTCTTCGATTCACTGTGGTATGTCAACTAATCGAGACAATGCAGTCGCGCTATGGGGGCGCGATAGAAGGGTCATTGCCCTTGCTACAGTTGTGTGGTTGGCTAATCTGGGTGGCTCGTTCTATGGTTGGTGCATCATCCTCATCTCATCACCAGACATCGGGATGCTTGCTTACTTCCTTGCCATCATGTCCTTTGGGAAGCGACGACGAGGGTAAGTTCCTGCAGAAACGTTTTCATAGTTCAGTAATAATAAGTATCTTACTTCTACGCACCTTTCCCAGGGCGGCTCGCACTGGTCCAATGCTACCGAGAATTGTCCCATAGACGGCACATCAGATTTCCGGTGGAGCATCTTGATCAACTTTATCCAAGACCTAACATTGCTCTGCATCATGTTCTCGGGCGTGCTCAAGAAGAGAAACTCCACTCGCCTGTGGAATATGCTCTATATCCAGGGAGTGTGGTGGATCATCGCGTGGATAGTCACAGAGCTACCCTCAATCGTATGTCGGTTAAACTTCGCGAAGTCACTTTACGCTCATAACGAGACGTTGTCAAGGCGTTGAGTTTCAAAGGCGTGGATGGTACGTATCTTCTGATGGAATGTAGCTTCGGTATAGGCTGAAACAATTATACCCTTGCCAGAGTATTGGAACTTGGTGCGCCTTCATATATCCTGTTTCTGATTACAGAGGCGGAGTACTAACATTGATCTATGATACAGATGTTCCAAGTCCCACATAGTTCGTACCCACTATCCTGCATCTTCATCGACGTGACCAGTCTACAATCTTCGGGGTGCTAACTCTGAAACAGCTACTCTCACGTGAGAAATTCACATTCATTTACTTTCGCAGCCCCATCCGTGACGGCCGCCTTACTGATGCAATCTATGGGCACCCAGGGTCATCACTGCTTCACGCGCATACCGCATCCTTTTCCAATACATCACCAAGTAAGTCAATGCACCCCTTCGTTCCTCTCACGACCAGGATACTCACCTCTAGCCCGTATTCTAAGTGACCACGAGTCCTATCCTCCTCCACGGCGACGCTTCCGTGCAAGCAATGCGCCACGCGTCCTCTATGACCGGCAGGACTTGCAAGTGACGGTCCACCGCACGGTCGAATGCGATGTGGAGCTGCCGCCACCGTGTGAACTAGAAAAGTATCCGTTGCCGCCGCTGCCGCAGGGAGGCGCCGCTCGCTGCGCTGCCATCGTACTGAAGGACGCAAGCCACGCATTAGCGAGCTCGGGATCGTCGGCCGCCTGGTCGAACTCAGGTTCTGAAGTTAGTAGGAGCGGTGCGGTGTCACCAGCCCTGAGGGATTGACACGAAGGACTCAGGTTATGGGTGTGGCGTCGGGTCGAATTGCGGGCCATGGCCTTACTCCACGATTGTTTTTTTTTTTCCGTGAGTGTGGAGCGACAGTACCAACGTGCGTTCGTAGGTGCACCAGGTTGCAGTCTATTTGAAGTCCAAGTTATCATGATCGTCCCCTCTAAACAACTTAATAGACACGATCGTTCCCCGCGTGACCCACACGGTGACGTCCGTGATTCAATTAGCAGAATTTTCCAGGGACAAGACACCGAACATGTTTCGAGAAAACCACAACCCCAAAACAAAATTATTTAGAAGGGACCGTATCTACCCATTGTAGAAGGAGGGCGGGTGGGGGAGTGGTACCCCCTCGGGACCTCCCCTTGTTTTTTCAGAAATGCAAGACAGCGTCCCGGGATATGGAATTAATTCGTAAGCGCCCTGCAGGATGCCGTTGGACCCTAGATTCCATATTGAGACTCCCCCCTTGACCTCGTGTGTGTGCCATTCAGTGGTTCAAGAGGGGCTGGCGTTCGGGAGTGTCCCGAGCCGTTCCTAAAACGCTTCTACGCCGGAGCCCGGTACCAGGTCCAAGCGCAGACTACAACGAACTCTATGACCATTTTCGGAGGGACGCAGTCTTGCTACTCGGTATAGTCTACTCGACGCTTTGTACGTTTGGATCAATCGTATGTCACTCTGCATCACTAAAACCACGCTGGACGTCACATTGGTGTTCAATGATTCCGTATGGGGTCAAGGCAATGGCTCAAGATATATCCGTAAGGATGCATCCAACTTGCGGCGCCGCCTCCCAACACCGTGACTGCGAGCGTTGGTATTTGGCAACGGCATTGTATTGAAGCGGTTCAACTCGTGACTTACGAGACCACGTTGCTTCGAGCATAATCCTTACTGGGGCGGTCAGCAAACCGGACCTAACCGAGGGGGAAGGCACGGGTCAATTTTTGACCATATCCACTCAAGAACATGATGACAAAATGCACGCAAACGACCATCTCCGATGTCCCCGGAAAACGACTCGTCCTCCAAGAAGGCAAGTAAAATCGGGGGAAAGCGGCAGCCAAGAAGATGCCCCCAACCCAGGCAAGGGTATGATTAATTCGTGCGTTGTGTGCGAGGTGAACCATGCCGTGTCCGGGTATGCCCGAGACGAGCGTCTTAAAAATCTGTTCTCGCGTCTAAAGAAGGGTCCCCTGACGTGGTGAAAACGTCGAGGAGGCCCTAAAATTTCGAAAAGTGATATCAATTTTATACTTGTAGCACCGGCGCCGGAGGGCCTAGGCTCACAACATTTGTATGTCTGACATAGCCCATTGGGTCATTAGTCATTATTTTTTTTGCAATACCAACGGTCCATGAACACACGGTGGATCGGTACTAGTATGACGTTGGAGCGGGTATGTTGTAATGACACGTACCCGACAATGGAGATCGACCTTCAACTAGCGCCGTGTCAGTGTCGTGGGTGTCAGTACAGGCTGACCCAGTCGGGTAGGCCCATTACTGATGTAGCCGGACTGCCGCGCAAGCCTGCTTAATCTGGTCGAGTGCCAAAAATGCAGCGGCTCAGCGAACAAGCAGCTGATTGCATCAGCTGGGCATGTGGGCATCCGGTGGTTTATTCGAAATGGAGGAATAGCGGCCATTAAAGGCCGTGGGCCAAAGGACAGACATCAGCACTCAAATTCGGAAGTTACCGGGGAAGAATTGAACAACATTGCGTTGAAATCGGATTCCCAAGACTCAAGTTCCAAGAGTAGGCAGGGAAGTGCATGTTAATACGTGTTATCTATTGAGCTAATGCGCTGGCTAAAACTGAGCGGGGAAAATATGACACAGCGTTTCACGAGACGAATGTGGATCCCAACAGACTAAGACGAGGTTGCACATCCCAGTTTCGGCAAAGACAAGTAGTCTAAGACTTTCAGCACGAATCGAATCAGTACTGGGAGGCGGCTGCCTGGCACTATAAACGGAGAACACGCTAAGAACTAACACATGAATCACAAAAAGTGAAAGCTCACAGCCTTAAGCTGCTCGAGGTACCACGTGCAGCTGGGCAAGTCGGCCTTCTCGATACACTTTGAGAAATCCTTCGCCTGCACCTCACAGCTAGGCGCAAATGAGGACGTATTTTGCTGCGGGACTGCTTGCTGCTGCTGTTCTACGGGTGCAGACTCTGAGCGGCCGCCAAAGAGCATCGACGAAATGCCGTGGCCAATGGTTGACCCAACGGCCACGGAACCTGCGGTGGCAGCCATCTGCGCCAGCATACCAGGACCACTGGAGGACTGGGTTTGTGGAGGGGCAGAGGTATGTGCTGGCGGCGCAGGGGGTGGCTGTGAATGCTGGGTAGGATAGGCCGCTGTGGCAGCACCACGTGAAGGTGCGCTGGCAGGCGCCGGGGCCGAGCGAGAGGTAGTAGGGCGGCGAGAAGAACGAGTCTGACGCTATAGAGATATACATAAAACTTCATGTAGACGTGCATTGAGTGAGCAATGATGAGATACTTACAGGCATAATGGTTGACGTTGACGACAAAGTACGTAGACGTAGAGAAGCCGAGGGATACGAGTCTTCGGAGCGGAGGAAAAATGGTCCGTGCGAACTTGTCACGTGGCCCGAATCCGTTCCGGCCTTCGGCGTTCGCGTTCTTTCATTAGCAGCTGACACTATTGCTGGTCAATACCACAGCAGTCCTGCGACAGGTCGACAGTTGTCCAAAGGATGGCGGCGAGAGCAACTCATTATTCTGCCCAAGTCTTGCGCGCTCGGCAGTCAATGCTGCCCGTTCCCCCGGCGCACCGTGGAGCAATGCTTTCGTCGCTAATATGGTCATTATCTACTCCGTCATCATCCTTTTCATACCATAAACCCACCTCCTACCCCGCGCCGGGTTTTTCGCAAGTCATAAAACGAGGAATGGCGACAGTTAAAACAAGACAATTCACAGGACAGGATTCTGAGGAGGAAGAGCTGGCCCGGTTTCATCGTGCTGTCCGTGATGAGGACGAGTCGTATATCGACATGTGGTCGCTGCCTCTAGAAACATTAGGTGCGTCACTCTTGAGCTCCCTGTGGGAGCTCTGGCACTCATTGCGTTACAATAGACGTCCATATTCCGTCCTTCCCCGCACGTGTCGAAAATGCCACCCTCCGAGATCACATCACCCTGCTCCGCGACAACTTCTTGAACACCTTAAAAAACATTTCGAGGTGCGTGACTCTCTTTCCCCACTCGTCTAGTCCCTAGTTCCTGGAGGGTTGCCAGCACGACTACACATGCTTCTGTACATGTGTATATGTGCGCCATCCTGCCCCTGGGCGCACATGCGGCCCCCCTCTTTCCCGAAGGAGTCGGACGTGCTAACTATATTTAGCATGCGCAAACTTGCCAAGGAAAACGCGTTCCCTGGTAGGGAAATGTCGTCCGCACGCTCGTTCCAGATCTTCCAGGCCACGTCCACAAAAGATAGCGCCTGGGTGGCACCGCTACGCGGCATCCTTCTCGAAAATTACAAGCGTGTAAACCACGCCATCGCCGAGTAGGAAATTTTCGTTTCGTCCCCGACAGACCCTCTTTCTCACGCCCTGCCTAGAGCCGACTCGAAAGCTCTCACGTCGTTGACAATACATGAGTATGCCAAGTCCGCATCAAAGAGGTTGCGTCATCTCCACCCCGTCGGCAACTCTGCGTCGTACAGATGGCGGCTTCTATCACAGCCCTCACCTGTACGTATTGTGAGTGTCCGCGCTGTGGAAGGACACCTTGGCATGCAGCCTCTTCGCACGGGTAATCATCTTTATGTGAATGTGCTGGCACGTTTTGAAACGGTTCAATCCCTGACTCGACGTGGCGTTGCGTCCACGGTTGAGCCGAAGCGTATTGTAGAGTACTTGTTGTTCGAAAAACGGATGTGGTATGATACACCCTGGGTTATCAAAGAACAGCTCTACGTAGACCGGTAGGATACTCTACACTATACATATATCTCGTTTCGTGCTGCCCTATTAGACCTCATCCACTGGCAAACATCTCAAAAGTACTTTACAACTTCTGCGATCCTACTGCAATCCCAAACTTACCATACCAATCCTTGTCACGGTCCACGCGACAATTAATAGACGTGGCTGTGGAAAAATATTTTCTCTCCGTGCCACCTAGTGATTCGCGTCAGGTGGACCTGGTGGTCCGCCACTAGCCATGAGTTCCTTCATCTTCTCCACTGCCGTCGCGGGTGCACCATCATTCAAAAACACGTCCATATTTTGCATGGACATTTCCCATTCCCCTCTCGCACGTCCCTGCATCGCCCTCTCGTATTCCCTCACTCGCTCCGCGAGTTCGACAGGCGTCTTCGCCTTAGCAAGGGCGAGACCGAGATCGGCGCCATCTGCCATGGCAAGGTTCGCGCCGGCACCCGCAAACGGCACCATCAGATGCGCGGCGTCGCCGAGCAGCGTCACGCGCCCGTCTGGTGCGGTATCCCAATTATGCCCGGAAGGGAGCACCCACAACGGGCGCACGACGAAGCCCGTAGCGCCTGGTGCGTCGACAAGCGCGCGCAGCTGCCGTGCCCACCCGTCAAAGTATGGCAACACCGCGGCGCGCGTCTCTGATAACCCTTGCGCCGCTGCGGCGTCCAGAGCGCCGAGGGGTACACGCACCACCGCGTAGACGCGCACCACATCGCCGCTATTGCGCTGCGCAATGATGGCGCGGCTGTCGCCGAGCGCGAAAAGACTTCCGCGCCCGACGAGAGTAGATAGTTCCGTTAGCACGGCCTCCCCTTCCCGTTCATTTCCGTCGACGTCTCCCAACGCAAGTTGGATGTCAACAAATGTCACCCCGGTGTAAGTGGGCTTAGCGGGAGACAAGAGTGGTCGCACGCGCGACCATGTGCCGTCCGCACCGACAACGACGTCGAACTTGAGTGTGGAAGGTGGAGAGGGAGACGGATGTGAGAAGGTGAGCGAAACTTTGGAGTTATCGTCGGTGAACTGTGCGGATTCGAGATTGTGTTCCCAGCGGACCGTGCCGGGGTGAAGTGAATCGAGCAGCAACTGACGCAGTTGGCCGCGATCTACCTCTGGGCGATCCCCACGTCGTGGGCCGTGCTCGTGCTGCGGCGCCGGAGCTTCAGGTACCGGAGGCGGGAGGTCCCCAAAGACGACTGTGCCGTGCTTGTCCATAATTTTCATTTCTTCGCCTTCCGGACGTGCGACCTTGCGAAATTGGCCAGTCAGCTGGGCAGTCTCTAATGCGTACTGCCCAGATTCGGGGTGCATATCGAGCGATCCACCTTGTCCTCGAGAAGATGACGTAGGCTCACGCTCAAACACCGTCACCACCACACCGTGTAGCTGGAGCACCCGCGCGAGGACGAGTCCGCCGAGGCCAGCACCAACAACGGCAATTGAGAACGGGTGTACGGAAGCCATGAAACAGATAAGGGACAAGCAAATTTTCAGTGTGATGCGGCCGACGTTTGAAGTGTGAAGGGAAAACTTTAAACTCGACGATACGATAAGTCGTTGACTGCGCCGGAGACTGAGCAACACGAGTCACTATCGATGGGGGTCCATCGCGCATGCGGGCCAGCAATCAGGTCACATGACTTATCTGGATCAATTGTTATCGCTTTTGTTATTTGAATTGTGTGGCATGCATCGTGTCCGCGCAAGAGGAAGAGGGACCGGGGACCGTTGCATAACACATGTGGGGGTGGCACAGTGCGTGGTCCTTCCGTTCTGGATTCTTAACGGAGACTTGGGCCAGACCTGTCGGGGTGGCTGTCCATCAAACACGTTGGCCCCGTGTGCCCGCTTGGTTGACGTATGTATTGCGTGTGGCACTTGCCACAGATCCTTACTCTTCTGCATCGATTCGCGGGATCACAAACGAAATCTTCAAAAAAAAAAAACGCGACACAACACAGATACATGGTACCGCACGACATTTCCTCCGTCTACCCCGCGGTCGGTTCGCTATTGGATGTGGCATATGTCGATATTATTCAATGATATCGGCCACCAAAACATCGTAACCTTCACCGATCTACAAAGCGAGGAGCCAAGATCCGAGGAATTGAACCGATAACTCGCAGATTCTTCCATGTGGATGAGATATGCCAACCGCGAAGGGAAGCGAGGTCCCGATGTGAACAGCGGGAGGTTTTTTGAAAATTTGATGGCGGTAGCGCTCAAGGCTCGAGACCCGTCCGATCGCCCTGCGCTAAATCATGCCCGCCGTCCCCATCCCTATCACCCTCAACCGAGACACACGACCCTTCTCGCAAGCCGATCACAGGTCCTAAACGTGGCAGTTATTTTCTTCCATGCTCACGTATAGAGCCCTTGCGGCATGCGCACTACCCTTAATTTGCCTCTCCACATTCTAGGCCCTTCCTAGTAACCCCCTCATGGCCGATTTTTGCGTGGGTAGCATCAATCAGAAGACGTCACTTGTCTGCTGTAACAACTTGCATTACAACGCTCTTTGGTACCGCCTTTCTTCTAAATTGACTTACACCGGGGGTACGATTTGCCGCGCCCTGTTTTTCCAGGGTAACGGCGTTCGCTTGAAAGCCGGAATTGGCCCGCGATGGATGTTGGTATGTGCCTGTCGTCCCTCTTGGGCCGTGTTTGCCTTGAGTGGCTAGTGTCCGATTCGCCGTTTTCCGGTGCCGCAAGACCAGGCCTATCTGGCCAGTCTTCGTGCTTCGGAAAGAATATCCATTCCGCCAGCGTCAATCAGTCCGATGGAACAAGGATGCCCAATGTTATCACGGCAGCCCTTCTCTCCGCAGATTGATAAATAGTGCGACATTATGCCGCGGCTGGCTTTCTCACGTTCGCCTGTTTTCTACACCCTCGGCCTCGTAACGACAACATATGATGAATCCGCCATTTCGTACCCGCGACTTCAGTGGAGGTCACAATACCCATGCCCGTCGTCAGCACCGGTCGTCGTCCAGTGCCTCATTTCAACATAGGCCCCCCAGTACCAATGCACCGCCTCCTGCGCCAAGGCAAGCGGGCCTTCACTTAGATTTTATAATCATCGGCGGCGGTTTGTTCCATGTCTTGTGTACTGTAATGTGTGGAACTGACATATTCTTTCGTCAGGAATTGCCGGACTTTCTGCGGCATATGCCCTTGCTGTCTCAGGCCATCGCGTTCAAGTGCTTGAGCAAGGGCGCGGCCTGAAACACCGACCGGGTGGTGTACGACTACCTCCCAATGCAACCAGAATTTTGTCGCACTGGGGAGTCGAGCAGGAGATAGCACAAAAAGCTTCAATCACTCCGTCGTCCTCTATCCTAGACAGTGAGTGTCCATGTCCAGGCCGCATGCATACAGCAAGCGAGACAAAGCTGATCAGACTGTTCTTTACTTTTTTTTTCGTGCGATCGAAAGTGAAGACGGGGAGGTCAATCAGCCAATCTACATGGCAAATGGGCCTTATCGAAGGGTTGGGCTCGCCATATTACATGATGCACGTAAGCGTAGTGTGCCGGCATGCTCCACCGCTTGACATTAAATTCCACGATGGTCAGCATACGGACCTACTCGAAATTCTGCTTCGCCTCGCCTTGTCTGCAGGAGCGCGCGTGCAATTTGGCGTAACCGTCCAATCGGTGGAGCCCGCACGTGAAGATCTGACCCAAAGCAGCACAATAAGCAGCTCTATTGCCGGGGGCAGTTCGCCCACGTTGCGACCCACCGTAAGGCTCAAAAGCGGCGAGATTCTCCATGCGGATGTCATCATAGGCGCTGATGGCCAGCGAAGCATCGTGCGCCGCGTGGTGACAGATGAGGATGAAGAGCCCGAAGCCACATCGATTGGGCTTAGCATGTTCACGGGTTGTGTACCGATGACAGAAATTCGCAAATTCCCACCACTAAAGCAACTTGCGGATATCGGCTGGTCAGCCTGGATTGGAGATGGGCGTGCTATACTCGGTATGCTAAATCTCGTTCATTTTCGCAACATCCGCAACGATCCCCGCGTGTGACGTGAGGCTGTCCCCACGTCCCGTTACTGATCGGTTCTTTCGGGCATCTAGGCTATCCCATAGTAAGTCTGTATACCATCCGGGGGCGGAGATGAGCTAATAATGATTGATTCTCGGTGGCTATTTTCACAGCGACGGCATCAGGAATTCGCCGTTCACGTATGGTGGGAAGATCGCAGTGGGTTGTCAGCTGTTCCGAGGCCGGGCACAGTCGATAGCTGGGACCCGACTACCACATTAACCTTGCTACGATATAAAGAAGCGCAGATGGACCCAAGGTACGGTAGACCGTGGATCCCGCAGCGCCACAGCAGAATTTTTAATTTACCGATCCTTCATAAGGTTGCGCTTCTTGCTTGACAAGGTTGGCGCTGTTTCACGCCAACCATGTTTTGCGATACCACCACCTGAAGACTGGGTAGACGAGTCTGAGAGCGTCATACTCATCGGCGAAGCGGCTCATCCGCAAGGTGTATGTGCATGCTCTAGTTCAACCCATTCCTTCTTCTGTTACCTGGTCATCTAACTACATAGTTAGCCTGGCACATCCTATGGATGCTCCCTCGCCCTGGAGGATGCCGCCACCCTCGGCGTGCTATTCTCGCGCCTGCGGAGTGCGGAACAAGTTCCAACGCTCCTGTACGCTTACCAGGACCTGCGCAAGGACCGCGCGGATATGGTGACCGACCTAGAGCGGCAAAACGTGGAGGTGGCTCTGTCCAATCCACCACGAATCCACGACGGCCTGGTCAGATGGACCGCCCTCCCTGCCGATGCGCCCGAACTCCCTTCCGGAAGTTATCCGGCCGATGCTGACCTAGCAGAGATCGAGGATGTGTGGGGCTACTACGCGATAGATGCTGCGGACGAGTGGTGGGTGGAGTGGGGAATGCTGCGCGAGCGATCACAGGTGAAGAAGTAGACAAGTTCTGGACACTCTTTGGGTACCATGACGGGATTTTTTGGACACTGATCTCATTAGACCTCTCCATCCGCCCGAGGAAGCTGCCACATATCCCACCCCCTCCTCCCCCTCTCCTTCACCTGGGCGGGTGTCTCTACCCCCTCCCGGCCGTGAGTCACGTTTGTTAGGAACTTTTTGGGTGGGTAAGGTTGGCTTTGCGGTCTCCATCAGAGCGTCGCGCGGGCACGTCACTTGTACTACTGTCCGGTACGCGCCTCCCTTCGCCTGCGCCGCCCTACCCGCACCTCGACATAGAGGGACTCTGTTTCGTTGATTCTTGCCGCAGAACTGCTCATCCATCCGCCCACCCCCCTGAACCGACCCCACCACTAGACAGGTATGCGTTTAGATATTGCCCCTCCCTATCCCCCCCTGCCACGCGTACGTTCGCTATATCATATCAGTGTCAGGTAGGCCCCTGTGTTATTTAGTCCCCCCATTCTCCGACAGGGAAGAGTGGTGATAGACGCTTTTCTTTGTGGCGGGTTTTCTCCGGTTGAGATTCGGAGGTTGTGGCGAAACATGCGACCTCTGCAAGTGGGCCGAGACACGGATTGAAGACATCATCGATTAACTGACAACGCCGCGGCCCACACTTGCAACATATAAAGATGAGAGCACTAAATTATATACTGGGTCCTTGTTTTTTTTTTAAATGAGACGCACGCGTGTCCCATTAACCTTCTTTCATTTGTGATGGAGTATTTAATCGATTCTCCGGAGATAGACCTCCCTGGCACTGGTCCGGAGTACAAATCACCCGCCCATGCGGTCAGATGTCACCTCGAGGAAAAAAAACGTCACCAGACGCTAGTCTATTGTACTCTTTCCAGACTGGACCGACGTATCGACGCCAGATAGATGTTGTATTGGTGTTCCTTTCATGACGGAACTTATCGGCCCTGAAACCAAACCCTACAGACAAACAAATTACACGACAACCGCAATTGCGAGAGCTGCCACCTGACCCGGTGACTACATATTGTATTTGACATCTCAGTTTCCCATTCCCACCGCCCTCTCCTCGCCGTGACCTCTATGATACGACGCCGGGTCTAGTTACCCCGGAGGTATTCTACCCACCACTCCTCGAACCCACCCGTGCCAAGCCCACCTTCGACGCCCAAGTCTTCCGTCTCGCGCAGATACAATTGCGTATTGCGTGGGCGAGGTGTAGATCCTGTTACCAAACATAGAATGGAGAAATGGAGATATACACATGCATGGGAACATCAAGAAATGCGATAAGTGGGGGACAAGTGATGCAACGTAGTTGCGCCGTACCTGGGGGCGGTGGTCCTGCGTCTGGAATGACGTGCGTGTGGGGAAGGCATAGGATTCGTGCGAAAACGAGACAGATCTCGTACTTTGTGAAGGGTTCCTCTGCTGAATAGTGTATTATTGGTGGCAACGGTGCGCTCTTTGGCCTCTCTGGTCCGCGAAGAATAAGTCAACCTCTGATATCGCGGAGAAGAGAGAAGATATTCGTACTCGCGAGGCGAACGAGGAAGCCGGCAATGTCGAGCACGTTAGTCGGGAAGCGTGTCTGGTAATGATCCATGGTGTACTTCTTTCCCGACTGGTCCCGCACGACGTCGAGTAGAATGTTAACCGCTGACTCTGCGTTCGAAGAAACTGGGCCATATCTGCGATGCACCTTAGAGCGTGAGTCCGATATTGTCCTATCTTGCGACGGACGGCTGAGGAAAACGCACAGTATGGGGACGCGCAGCACAGCTACACGGGCACCTTCGACACCAAGCACGGCCAGCTCGGCATCACGCTTTGTGATGCCATACAAGTTGACTGGGTTCGGTTCTGCCGAGGGGACATAGGGTGGCGACGTTCCGTCAAAGACATAATCTATTGACGGACTCGAGTTAAGAGATTGAACCGGCAAAAGGCAACTTGAAAAAGAAAAGAGGGGTAGGGTTACCGTACCGGTGGAGATAAAGATGAGTGTGAATCCGAGTTCTTTGGAGAGTGCAGCGAGATGCGCCGGTACGTCGACGTTCAGCTACCACGATCGAGTAGGGACGAAATGCAGCGTGAAATGATGAGTTGTCTTTGCCATGCAAGGGTGAGGGGAATGGAAAGGGGAACCTTTCTTGTGCCCTCTGGATCCTATGGGAGCGCATCTCAACAAACAACGGAGACATTAAGAACTCATGGATTTACGGCGCACCTTCTCGGCAACGTCGGGCTTGCGCTCCGCAGCACAGTGGACCACCCCTATTAGAGGAAATAAAAAAAGAGCGAGTGAGTAAGGTTGCGTCGTGTTCGCTCCAATGGCTTATTGATTCAGAAGATCGTCACGATAACCGCGGATCACCGCGGACTCGTGCAAGTATCGAACGCGACTTTACGCAAGTGAACGGGTGTGACTGGTGACGAGTTAGGGGGAGCCACGAAGGGGAGAACGTGGGAGGTGTGTTCAAGTTTGTGCGTGCGCCACGACGGTGACTTGGAATAGGCCAGGAACGGGGGGAGAGAGTAATGGATGTTTAAAATTGATGTGTGCTTACAATTGGGTTTGGTCTCACGGATAAACGTGGACACGGTGTCAGTATCGAGGAGATTTAGTTTGCGATGATTGCGCTCTCCGCCTGCACGCGAATTAGCGAGGCCGATAACGGTGTCATCGGCGCCCGACGCTCGCGCGAAGGCATCCCAGACGGCAGTTCCGAGGACGCCGGATGCTCCTTGGGTTAAAGGAAAGCAGGTTATTGAGGACTATTGTACTTGGTGAGGTTGGCATCGCACCTGTCACGATGACCTTCATCAGATCAGATGGAATGAGGTGCTCCTGTGTGGACGATAAGACAAGTTTGATAACTTCGGTAACTCGCTTATAACGGCAATCACGCAGGAACTCACCGGAGCAAAAGCTGTTGAGGATTCGATATTGCCCCCGAGAAAACTGTTCCTCACTCACTCACGTTCACTGATGCGAACTCTGACGGGATTATCATCCTCGTGGTCGATCATTCAGACTCACGTGCATGTGTCCGTCGACTCCCACAAATTAAAGAGTCCAGAGTTTGACATGTGAACGACAAAATAAAAGATACAGTATTTTACGAGAGACCGAGACCAATAAGGACATCAATAGAAGATACTGTACAGCTCAGGGACGCATCACGCTACGGATGTCATACGGAACACTTATTCATTTTTGGGCGGGACCTGACGCCCCGGGGGCAGTCTATCACTGACATGAGCGCGCAGGAAGTCGCAAGAGAGAAGAATGAGAAGCCTATCTCAAGCAAGGGTGCAGCTTGCTCGACCTCAACCTGCTTGGCTTGTCCTTGGGTCTGTCCCTGCTCCTGCTCGGACGGACCAGAGTCAAAGTATTCTGAATAAAATGATGATGATAATGTTCGTTATTTATCAGAAGTAACGGAATTTACCGCTACGCTGTTGGCGGTCAGGTATGCCGCCAACGTTTCCGCCCCGTATGGAGCATGCACCCATGGGGTGGCAATCTTCGAGGGGCGGGGACTGAGTACCTCCGGTTGATATTCTGATATTGGTTCGTGACATTGGTTGTCGAGAGAGAGAGAGAGCGTGAGTGAGGGGCGAAAGACAAGTGTCAATGGAGATATCGATACGTCATTTTACCCCTTTTTACTTTACTCGACCACTCCACTCACTATGCAACAACAAACCCGACCACGCATCGCTCTAGCCAACCGCAGACCCTCCCTCTCCCTACCAAGATCAGCTTTGATCAACTCCCCGACTCTCGCTTCATCCGTCACTACGGGCAATCCCAAACCCGCCGCCACACAGCGTACCTCAAAAACTCATCAAAAACTCGTCGAGCTCCCCTCCGACCCCCAGACCCGCCCACTTCCCGTCGAACAAGGTGAAGACGATGGGATCCACGGTTATGAGACCGACACTGGCGTGCGCATGCGCGAGCAGAAGAGCGCCACAGAACGCATGACAAAGGCGGAGCGCCGTCGTGCGGGTTGCCGTCGTATCACTGCTTACTGGCTCGCTGATGGCTTTCGGATGAAATTACTCGCCAACTTTCTCAAACGCGAGCACAACGTCGTTCCACGCTCGTTCGACGAGGCCCTCTATGTCGTACGTCTGTCCACCCAACCAACTCTACTCTTACTCTGCTCTAATTATTTCCTCTCTGCCTCGTCTCGTACATGTGGAACCGATCGATGCGATCCCTGACTTCGCTAGATGTATCACCTCCCACTCCTCCCTGGATATGGCCCCGCGGCCAAAGTACGCTCCTCGGTGCCCGCGCCATCGCACACACGTCTATCACACATGTCGCAGGCCGAGGAGGACGGCTACACAGGCTCATACTTCATACCGGGCCGTTCGCCCGAACGAGGCTTCTCGCACGATGGGTACATCGCCGCGAGGAGCCTGACTGGTTCGCCGCCCCCCGACAGACGCACGCGCGAGCCAGAAGAGAGCGAGTTTGAGAGCGAGTCACGCGAGCGCAATGGGTTGCTCGTCGACACACCTGTGCTCGCGCAGGGCCCCGTGTGTCCACTGCCACCAGTCAGCGAGCCGAGAACGCCGGTGGCGACGGGCGACGATGCGGCCGAGATTGTATTTTTCGCTTATGGCGTCGTAGTGTTCTTTGGCTTCGACGAGATGCAGGAACGCAATATCCTCGAGGATGTCCACGGGGCAGGCACACTCAAAGGTGCACGTGCTGAGCACGAGTGGGAAGTCGAGGAATGCCATTTTACTGTACGTATCTTACCCCCCGTTCCTGTCTCGCTACCTCGCTCATACTTCCTCCGCAGTATGACCCCGCGATTGCCTGTCCACGTATATACAATGACTTTTTCAGTAAGCGTCGTTCATTTCTCTCTATAACCCTGTGGAGAAAAAGTACTCATGCCGTCGCGGCAATAGCATTCAAGTCACCATCGCATCTCCTCACGCTCTCTCTTTCGCACGCGATCGCACAGTCGACGCTCCTTGCGCACTACGAGTCGCAAGCGTACGCGATCCTCCAGCATCCGCGCACACAAGCCCTGCCTCGCTCACTTGCGCGTACGGGTAAACTAGCACTCTCGCGACGCGAAGCAATGCGCCTCACTGGCAAGCTCTTTCTGCTCCGCCGCGACGTCGTACTGGGGCGCAACGTCCTCGACGTGCCGGGTATTTTCTGGGAAGAGGCAAGCCTTCACTCGCTGTACGAAGCTGGCAGGGCGTACTTCGAGATCGGGGAGCGCGTTCAGGGACTCAACGAACGTATCACTGGGGCGAGGGGTCTGGTACGCGGTCGACTCTACCTTGGGCCAGAGCTTATTATTAAGATTTCTTTTGATCTGCGATAGTTAGACGCGATACACGAGCATCTAAATAATACTGCGATGGAGCGCATCACGTGGATCATCATTGGGTACGTATCTCAATCACTTCTGTCCCGCAGCTTATTTTCTCATTCACATCGCAGCCTAATCGTCGTGAATATCCTTGTCGAACTTGTACGTCCTTACGGCATCCCCCCTCTTATCCAGCATACAGACATCACACATTCTGACGTTTTTCGACCTGGCGCCAATCTATACACAGGGCGAGATCGCAGCGCGTCTCGCAGTACACGGGACACTCCGCGAAGGAGGCAAGGTGGTGTGTTCTGCGGCGTCCGCAACTGTCACGGCGGTGCTCGTATCATGAAGACAAGTCAATGCTCACTTTTGAAAATACGCGTCGTGACGCGCGGAGGCCATACAGATCAAATGATGCTGATGCTGCGACGCCGCGAATTGGAAGGGGGTGTTTTCTTGGCAGCCGGTGAGAAGACGGGACAATTTTTTTTTGCTTGCATAGAGAAGGCGCGCACATATCTATATTCACATCAGCAGCATCTGTACCATCTGCAATTTGCACAATTTCGTAAGGGGAGGGTATATACACACTACCAATTTCTGGGAGAGCATGAGTTAAAAGAAGGGCTAGGGTGACGAAACGGAGAGAAATGAAATGAACTGTTCGAAATGTCCAGCTGCATGTGCACATATGCGAGTCGGCAAAGAAAGGAAAGCACGATACTACAACAAAGCAAGCACAAAGCACGAGATGAGGTTGCCATAATATCTAGTCTAGGATCGTCACGATTGAGCACTGTTAGGTAGATAGGAGAGGGCCAAAGTCTATGTGTGTACTGCTGTATATTAGGTACATGAGTAACTTGAGTATATACAGATGGCCCCACCAAAATCATTGTTCTAAAACAGGGACCACAAGGGTCTTCCCAAAAGGAAGGGAAAAGAGAAGTTCGTAGACCTGACAACGGCGAGGAAAACACTGGGTCCCATGGTGCCGCAGGGCAGTTCCCGAGATTACTTGCCGCCGGAGGTCTTGAAGAGAATGAGACCGCCTAACGCTATTGAGTAACCTGTATCGTCATGGAAGTGGAGAATAAGACAAAAAAGACTGTGAGAAGCATGCATCCCTTGATGCAACGATGAATTACGAACCAAAGACTTGGAGCGGCGTGATTTCCGATCCAAAGATCAATACCGACCCTGTGATCAATAGGATGTCCTGGAAGCCGGAAATGAAGTGAGTGTCTACGCGACGGCGCGTAACAACCGCATACCTTGAAGACACCAGCAAGCGTCAAAACGAGGCCGGAGCCCGCGCCTACGAGGAAGACGGCGGCGACGTTGAGGCCAAATGCAACGGCAGCATTGGTAAGGAGGATAAATGGGCCGATGCGTGCCAGCTCAAAGAAGGGCGCGAAGCCTTCCGTAAAGGGGAGGATGGCAAGGTTGATGAGGGCGCAGACGGGCGCGTAATAGTGGAGCGAGACGAGGGGATCCATCTTGAGACCGTGTAAAAGAATTTGGATCATTACGAGACGAGAAGCCTCGAACTGTGTTATTTCGTGCGATTACACACAAAGGCAAATTAGGACAAGCGAAATGCGCGAGACAATATGGAGCGAAATGAAAACGTACGCCAACGGCGGCTGCTTGAGTGAGGAAGCCGATGAGGTTGAAACGCAACTCGCCACGGGATGCGAGAGCGACGCCGGACGAAATCATGCAGACTATGATTGCTAGTTTGCGATTTGGCTCTTGGATGCGGAAGGACCAGGAGATAAGGAGGATAGCAACAGGGGTGAACGCCTAGGCGAATATTTTTCGATATTAGCAGGAGATGAAAAGAAGTCGAAGATGAGAAAAGAAGTGGGATGCACCTTGAGCATCTGTATATAGGCCACGCTGAGATAGAGGTAAGCAGTGTTGCTCAGGATAAGGCTTCCGCTGAATAGGAGGCCGATTGGGAGGATGGAGCGCATAAATGTATCCTTCGTGAGGTGGATATCCTTGGCGCCATCGAGGAGGCGCGTTGTCCGTTGTAGTACGCGCGTGCCGACTGCCTGTAATACCAGAAATGGGGGCAGTATTAGATTCGCGTTCGACTGGTGAGTGAGCGAGGGAAAGGGAGCGTACAGCAAAGCCTAGGTGGTAAGTGACGAGGAAGACGGGGAACCTAAAGTTGAGTGTGTTGTACAGGTAGTTGTTGTAGATGATGACGGATGATGAGAGCACGATCCAGATTGGGATGATAGCCGCCGCCGACAGTTTGTATTTCGGTTTGGGTGAAGACGCAGAGGCAGGGGTGGGCAGTGGGCTGGTGCTACTGAGGCCGTTGCAAGAGCAGCTGTTGCCGCTGCCGCCTTTGCCTCCTACACCACCGGTTCCGATATCGCTCGTCGGGTCTGCTTCCGATTTCGTCCCGTTGACGAAATGGCCCGTCGACTGGTCGACGACATTAATGTCGATAGGGCGCCCGCCGTTCTCGAAGAACTTTTCTGTGGCCATCTAAGTTGGGGTTGGACGACTTGTCGGGCTGGGAAGAGAGAGGGGGAAAAAAAGAAAGGCAAGAGGGGAGAACGAGACAGAGATGGGAGCAGGAAAAGGAAAAGGGAAGGAGAGTTAAAGGAGAGGAGGAGAGTAATAAGGAACGGAAGTGTTTCTGTGCGCCGCCGTGTTCTAAAACCAAGAAACTCGTGCAATAGTGCGCCCAGGACCTCGGACACTCCGCCTCTCCAACCCACCACTTTGCATCTACGGACGTCTCTCCCTCCCTTCGACAGTCCATCCAATGTCCAGCCTACAAGGCTACGTAGACCGTACGCGCATTCCCACTCTTTATCATATTCTTTCTTATCCCCAGCACCTCAACCTCAACAGGCCGCGTGCTCCTCATCCTCCAAGACGGACGCGCCATAGTCGTGCGTTCTTTCTGCCCCTCCCTTCTCTTTAAATTTAACTCACGCTTGTGATGTATCTCACGTCTGTCTGAATGTGCACACACGCGCGCGCACGGGACACAGGGCGTGTTGGCAGGCTACGACCAAAAATCCAACGTCGTCCTCTCCGATTCCAAAGAACGTATCTACAGCGTGGACGAGGGCGTAGAGGAGGTCCCCCTAGGACTCTACCTTGTCAAGGGTGACATGATGTACGTCTTTTCTCCGCCACATATCCGCTGGCAATTTGCTCGCGTCCAATCGGTCTTTCGCCATTTTCGCCAAAGAGTTCTGCCACGGACTGATTACTGCACTTCTTTATTTTCTCGTCAGCATCCTCATCGGCGAAATTGACGAAGAACGAGACCGCGAAATTGACCTCTCTACCATCCGCGCCGAACCCATTGCGCCCATTCGATATTAAGCGAATCGCTCGCCACTATCTTCCTCTAGTCGCTTCTCTCATTCCCCTTGTCAAATTCCGAGGCGTCAAGTGCACCCCATATCTGCCCAGTGACAAGCCACGATCCCCGGACACCTATCAAAATGACGGCGTGTGTGGAGCGTAATCCTCGTTCCATCAGTGTTAGGTATCATTATTGCGCCCAAAGAACGATCGTAGCAACCTGCATAGACGCCCAAGACAGCGCTCTCAAGTCCCATCACGGCGCATACACATGCAAACAGACGAAATATAAATCCGCACATTCTTCAATCGTGGGAAGGGAAAGGGGAGGGAATGAAAGAGGTGGCGAGCCGGAGAGATGATTAGATCAAAGTTGAGAATGACGTTGGTCTGCGGTCATTCTTCCGCGCTACGATGTTTTTTCTCCTTATCTACCGATCCAAAAGGGACAATATATACATATCCCACAGATCAACACATGACAGAATAACGTGGTCTGGAAGGGTCCTGAGTCTTGACAGTGCGACATCGATACTGTACAGCCATGTAAATACAGCGCCCTGATCCGGAAGTGTCCTTTTGATAAGGTCGTGGGCGCCAGGGGGTACATGGCGCATTAATCCGAGTTCTATATTGATGCAATTGTCTAGTGTCCAATGGATAAAGCAAAATGTGAAGCAAGACGAGGGTGAAGTAAAGATGTTCAGTCGGCCACAGGCCTATTGAATTCTTCCTTGATGGCAGCCACAACGGCCTGCGCATCCAATTCCAAGTCATCAAATGTCGATGATTGCTTGACCTCTGGCAAGTTATCGCCAGTATATTTTCTATCACGGTCTTGAGCACACATCCCCATCCAAACCGGGAAGAAGAAAAACGAGTGAGAGAGACGTACTGCTTGCCTTGCCAAGCGACGTATCGGATACCCATCGACCGCACGACGGTCTCCCAATTCCGATTAAAGTCGCTCGGCGGGAAAACCTCCATGAACGTGCTCCTCGGTGTGCGCTTCATGAACATCGCGTCCGCGAGATGATCGCCAAATACGCTCAGCACGACCGTCGACTGCGCGAGCGCCCACATGCGCTCCGTCCACGTCGCATACTCGTCCAGCACGTATACCCTCACGCCCGTCCTAGCCAACCTCTCCAGCGCGCTCAGTAGCGCCGCGTGGTCCGCTGCGCGCAGCCGCTCGCCCGCGTCCCCGCCTTGCCTGGAGAGGTACGTAACGGTGTGCGGTGCCGTCGTCGCGGCAGCAGGTGCGTTGCTAGAACCGGCGCTGCTGCTGCCGCTGCCGGCGGCACCTTCGTCCTCGCCCAGAACGCATTCTAATAATGACCTCCGCATGGGCTCGAACCAGTCTTCCGACGCATGGAGCATAGTGAACGGCACCGTCCATGGGGGCGTGTCCGGCGGGAGATCACCTCGCCGTGCCGCAACACCACGGTCAGCAATGACGACGCGATCGAGCACGACGGGCAAGCCGATACCAGCAAAGTCGGCGAAATCCTCTGCGAACAGTGCCCCGACCAGGCTCGGGTATGCCGCCTTGAGTGTCTCCTGTGCCACGCCGATGTTTGCACGCTGTCGTGGGATGGTCTCGTTGTCCGGTAATGGCCGGGGATCTGAAAATGTGGTGATGTAGGGGAAGAATATGCGGTGCGGAAGAGAAAGCGAATCAGGCCCAGTGACATTGATCGTGTTGTAGAGACGTGTGAGGGAGAGGATGGTGTGCGAGTCAATTGCGGGTGCGCTGTCGCATGACATGAATGTGACGCCGTGTATCCTACCGTAATAGGATATTAAGTACGTGATGGATGGTGGATGTCAGGAAACAGAGTCCGCTTTGACAGAAATATGGAACACGCACCGTCCTCCATGTGAGCCAAACTCGCTAAATGCGTCTCGGGCTCGCAAAACCTTCCAGTCGATATCCTGCAGTGGGGTGTTGCGATTGGTCCTCGACGACCCAATGGCTTCCGCTAAAGGCATAGCCGTTGGGTCATCGGCGACGATGTAGAACGTGCCCGAGTACATTATGACGTTATCAAGAATTGTGAAACCTGCAGCCAGCGCGGTGTTCACCCAAGCGTAAGCGAGAGGAGATGGAATAAACGGGTAACGTACCAGGGAGATGCTGCACGAGCTCAGTGCGCGGCACGTCTTCGCCCCAGCGTAAAAAGTCATCATTCACGCTCGTCGATCCCAATTCCTCGAGGCCTCGATGATAACGACCATCCCCCATGCCCCTCAGCCACATCGCCTGTTTGCCACTCCGGCCCTCGCCGCGCAAATAGGCGTCCGGATGGTGGTACGCCCTTCCATGCAACAAGCGAGTCGACTCGGCCTCTTTGATCCCCGCAACGCGGCCGGGCTCCCACTCCCATTCGCCGAATATTTCACCTTCCAAGCGATCGCGGTGTCCCTCGAGTCTGCGGCCATCCGGGCCTATTGGCGCGGGATGGGAATAGAAGGGGATGAAGGAGGAAGAGTCGATGCCGATGAGACGGAAGGAGGAGCTGGCGTTGAACGCGACGATGAAGACGGTCGCGCAGAAGAGAAGGAGGGTGAGCTCGCGCCTCGTTGGGGGCGAAATCCAATCATTCATAGTCAAGGTTCACACGACTTGGAAAATGTGTAGAAAAAATGACCGGACGTGGGAAGAGGGAGCGGGTGCTGAATGATTCTTTCTTTCCGTTGGAAAGAGTCAGTTGCCAAGGGGCAAATGAGCAAGGCAGAGAAAGTATGGACACTAAGTCGTTCAAGCCTGAGAACAGGAGACGTGAGGCGTGGCACGGTGACCGGGGGTAGGCGCTCAGACCCGGCGGCAATCACACGTTGCCGTTAACTGCTATGGCCACTAGCTATACTGCAGTGGTCAGTATATTAATTGTTCTGACGAACTTCAATATACGCTGCGGACATATATACATGATGTAACAGCGCCTATTCATTTGCCGCTCCAAACCGTCTTATGATGATGCTCTGCAAGACTAAGATATCTTACTCGTGAAGAGGACTACTCTCACGTTTCACTCACTACCGCAGCACGCGGTACCGAATTGGCCATGTGCTTTCCTTACACCATTCGCACGAAACGCTGTGCAGAACAAGGTGAAAACGGAAGCCGAACACGCCAAGAGAACTTCTCCAAAGCCAATTTACAATCACTGATGTGTTATTTTCAGGGTAGTCCTTGACCGTAATATCGGGTCTGCAGGGCCTCGCGGTAGCGGTCCTCTTTCTGTAACAAAGCGTAATCCAGCGCTTCGTCTTACCAAGCCACATGGGCAAGTTAGACCGCTTTCATTTTCCCCATGGGAAACTAGGTGAGCATAGGGTACAGGGATTCAGAGCTGGGGCTTGGTCACTGCATGTGGGAGCCTAATGGTCGGGTCTCTTCAAAATCGGAACCAATTGTGCGCAATATCATGTAGGATGCGGGATTCAAAGCTAGAGATTAATCAATGTAAAACACGGTATGTCGAAGCCAAGTGGACGGTTTCCTCAGAATCGTGAACGAATCAGGTGCAAATGTTAGGCTGCGGGATTTAGACATTGATCAATGCAGTATTACGATGTAGAAGCCAAGTAGACGGAATCGGGACCAATTGGGCGCATGAAATCAGTGATGATGCCAGGATACCAAGAGTCCGCGAGGGCGGCAATCGCACCTCTCTTGCTTCCACTGGCAGGTCAAGACTCGGAAAGACAAAGAGCAGCCAACAACTCCAGTAAGCTGTAAGGACTGACAAAAGAAGGGCTTGGGACAGTTTCATAAGACAAGACAAAAGGCAGACTATGCTGAGTCTAGTCGTCAAAATAGGCGATGATTTACTCCACTGCGTAGCTCACGCGAGAAAATAGATCAGCCGGGGTTTGTGTTCGTCGTTTCTACCTTCGTTTATTTCACCATTCACCGCCTAAAAACGACTGTGATCATCGAATTGGGGGATGAAAGAGTCCCTTTGTTGTGGGGCGTTGCACGTGGGGGTACTTCTTACCTTCCGTCGTGGCTTTAAACGCTTGCCGGTCGCTCTTCGGACCAGGACTAGATCACCAAACTCGTCACGTGCGCGTCAACTACGTTACCCTTCACTCCACTTTACAAAAGACGCCATCTCATGGTGTTTCAATACTATCCCCATGGGATGAAGTGTTACTATACCACAGTTGATGTTGAGTCGAACACTACGCTCGCACAATCCAGCGGCCACTGTCCCGTGGCCTTTGAGTTCGTCCCTGGAACTAACGGACTGTAGCGTGAGTTCTACCGAAATTACATCTTTAGTACCCGGGAGCAGTGGGTGGGGACCTCCGCTCGAATTTCAATTTGATCCGAATTTGATCAAGCGCGATTCTGCCACTAGCGTAGCGTTGCGTTATCTGTTACCCGCGCTTCGAGCGGCGAGCGGAGAATAGGAAGCAGTAGTCACCCCAATCTTTACCCCTGGTTTGTGCCTTCGTTCACACTAAACCTAGCCTTTGCACCCCGCTAACATAAAATTTTTACGGCGTACTCTCGTATCCCAGGGGACCGCGAGGGGACGGCCCATTGCGTAGCGGGCACCTGACGGGATTCAGACAAGGCAGCCAATAGGACACAAGCAACCCTCTTTCCTCTTAGGCTCGCACTTTTGTACAATTTCTACTCCATCTCCTTGACCCCCGTTCCCTGACTTGCCGTGTGCCATGCCTTCAGAGGCCGAGGTTTACAGTAAGTCTGAGGAAGTCCCCTTCGTTAGCCGTTGATCGTGTTTACGATTACAAACACTCTATCCCACAGGCCACCTTGTCAAAGTCACCCATTTATTCAGCGGGGTCTATCTGTGCGCTTCCATTTTACTACTCAGCATGCACCGTGCGATGTTAACGGTGGTTTACCACACAGATGGGAGTTCTTCACTACACTCGACTTCGAGTGGGAGGTGTTCACCGGCCGACGGCCTTGGAAGTGGTCTTTCGCGCTGTACATTATCGCGAGGCTATTGACCTTGGGGTCAACTATCCTCACCTTCATAGGATTTAATGTTACTGCAGAAATTAACTGCAATGTCTGTGGCTATTTAAGTGCCTTGATTTGGTACCCGCGGAACTGACTTTGTGTAGGCTTGGTTCCGTGCTGTGCTCGTTACCTCATGGTTCTCCGTCGCAATTGCCTCGTTCCTTCTCGTGCTTCGTAGGTACGTGTTCGATATCCAGACCTTTCCATCGAGGCGATTGTCGGCTGATTTCATCGATTAATATCTAGTGTTGCTATTTGGGGCCGAGACAGGATCATTACAACAATAGCGGTAGGAGTTTGGTCCTCGAACATCGCAATGGCATTTTGGAGTGGGTTTAATAGTTTTTCTCCCCTTTGTTTTCCATTTCAGCTGATGACATATCTATTTAGGTTCGCTACAGGTAAGCGCTTTGTTCAGCTGGCAGTAGCAAACGAAGCCAAAGTCTTGGTTTTGCATGTGTCCCTTGTAGGCTAAATCTGTTTGGGTCCCTGCCGCAAGCACATGTGCCATCACTGGGACGAGCATTTTCCGCTGGAGCATACTTGTCAACCTCATAGTGGACCTGACGCTCCTCTGCATTATGTTTATTGGCGTACTGCAGAAGAAGAATGCAACATATCTTTGGCAGATGCTCTATCTTCAGGGCATTTTCTGGATTCTAACAGCTATCGCAACTGAAGTGCCTGCTGTAGTAAGTCATCCTTCCTGTAATGTGTACCCTTTGTTGCATCGGATACCTGATCCTTTCTAGGTTATTCCATTTATGAACTTGAATGGTGTGTAGGACTTATGACCAATCTTGACGTGCTTACTTAGTCTCATCCGTTCTATTAGATGCATGGAACTTAGTGAGTAAAATATGAGCGCTTTTATTCCGCAAGACAGCTCACGAACTTCCCCACACAGATGTTCCAAGTGCCGCACAGTTCGTACATCATCCATGCTCGTTTCGTCATTTCCTGATTGTGTCGCCTCTCTTCGATTATAGTGGTTCTCATGTCCGTTTGCAACTTTTTATTATCTTGACACGCTGTTTGCTGACTTGGGTCTCGCTTAGGGTCACAATGTCAACGCGTCTTTATCGCGACCTATTCCAGTACATTACAAAGTACGCCCTCCAAGCTGGCAGTTCAGGTTATCTTCTCTCAACTGTCCTTTTAAGTGATCATGATCCGTTTGGTCGTCGTCGCGCCCATGTATGGCCCCATCAAAACGTACAGGTCGCTGTACACAAGACGGTAGAGGTTGATGTTGACCTTAGCCTTACGCCTGTGGATGAAGAGAGCCCCATACCTCATGATGACTACAAACAAACGGTGACAGTGCGGTCAAAAGCAGAAATGGAGTTAATTACTGCCGAACTACAGATGAAGAAGGACTTGCAGATTTGAGGTGAGTGGTATGCTGCGTGAATTGGAAGCCGGTCCTGACAGGAATAGCATGCTTCGAGGTTGGCTGCCAATCCACATGTGGGAGGAAGGCGGTATATACATATGGTTCCCACGCCAACTTCGGGTTAGATTATGCTTCAAGTCGTATGTAATTATTAACATTGATGGATAGCCATGGCTGGTTCCAACTTCCAAGCACGGACCCATTCATCTTATCGTTCCGTATTTATGTTTGCACTCACACGTCTTTGGTCGACAGCTGGGGAAGAGGATGTACGTCATGCGGGTTCCCACGTACGCAGAAGATGTCAATGCACAATTAACTCAGAAGGCATCGAATTTGCAATTGGGGTACCGCACTTGAATGTCTGCGTAATCGTAACGTGTATACTTGTGCCATACCACTTACTGAGCCCTGAGGTGAGGCATTCGATGGAATGTTAAATACGAGCCAGCACATCCGCTGGGATCCTTGCTGGGTGTGTAGATATTTGGTCGGGGCAGCTAGTTAATTATGTCATCACTGTCTTTGGACGGCGATCATGATGGTTGGTTTGCTTCCACTCTCACATACCGGGCCCTTTTCGCGATCGTGTAGTGATCTCTGGCAGAAGTGGTGAGTCGGAATCCTCCCAAGACGCGTTGGTTACGTTCTGTGTGGCGCAGAGTACTTAGTCCGAGTCTTGGCTTCTGGTTTTCTTGATGGGCGTCCCGTTTTAGACAAGACAAGGGAGGTGGCCAGTGACCGACTTCGACTCGGACGCTTTCAAGCGATCTCAGTGGCTTACGAGTGCATATGCACGATATGTTGTCCGTCCGAGGCCCGAGCCACCCGAGCAAGCAATAATGTTCTATATGCAGTATGGTTTCACAACGCCTTTGTTTTTTTTTCGTGTAACCCGAGGGAGCGGTCGCAACCCTAAATCGTGACCACATATGGGTTCTGGTTCATTTTTGTTTGTGGTGCATTATTAACGTGGCAGTCCTCGAAGAGGGACGTCAATAAATTCTGACAGATCCCACTTTGCGCCGCTCCGCCGCGGAATTCATTTTCGTGCATGTAACCACTTCTACCAGAACCCTTCGACCGAAGCCCGGGATTTACGGAAACATAGCCGTAAGTGGGGGGCATACCTGGCCGCGCAGGGCCGTTGGCGCCCGTCGCAAAGACCATGCCATTCAACCCTTTTTCCTTTACATATCGCCGCCAGAACAGGGAGATTGCGGTTTTCCTTTTCCTTTATCATCTCCCGCCCTTCCAAGGCTGTCACTCCTTCGCCCTCCCGGTCGTGGCATCCTGTCTTAAACAATGAATTCGTCCCAGGTGTATGCATTAGAGATACTCGGTCAGCACCAGACCTTTTGCTTCCGTACAACGTCGACTGAGACGTTCTCACCCCCCACAAACAAGGCCATGTGTTAAAGGTCGTGCACCTTTGTGCTGGCATTTACTTGTAAGTTGCTCCCACATCGTCGAGGTCACCGCCGCTTATATCTGGAATAGATGGGAGTTTTTCACCACCCTCGATTTTGAGTGGGAGGTCTACACCGGACGGCGGCCATGGCGATGGTCATTTGTGGTGTATGTCCTGACAAGGATGCTTGCCCTTATCTGCATCATTATCAGCGTTGTGGGTTTCAACCTTACCCGAGAATTCAATTGTAACGTTCGTCGATACATTGCCTGCCGTAAGGTCTAGAGCGCGCGCTCACATGCTAAACCTTATGCAGGCTTGGTTGCGCACTGTGCTCGTACGCTCGATTTAATTCCGCACTTGCGCGTCGAAGCTCATCAACCCGACACCCCTTCTCAGTTTACAGCGTGGTTTGCGGCAGCATCCGCGTCGTTCCTACTCGTGTTACGAGGGTAAGCGTGTCCTATCTTCGTTGTAACCCGTGTGAACATCCTAATCCACTGGCGATCAGGGTGGCGATATGGGGACGAGACATGAGATTCATTACGATCACAGGCATGTCCTGGCTGGCAAATTTTGGTGGGGCCATCTATGGTACGGGTTTCCCATCACACTGTTCTGCGATCAACGGTCCTGAATCTGATGGTCACATAGCTCTCACAAAGGTGAAATACCCCTTTTCCATCGTCGCACTTCGGTGGTTGTCTGACGCGACGAATTTTGCTCAGGGTCAAGCCCAGTGGAGCCCAGTTCTGAAAACCTGCGCCATCAGCCACACGGACCAGTTCAAATGGAGCATTATGATTAATTTTATTTCCGACTTTATTTTGTTGGGGATCATGATTCTGGGCGTGCTTCAAAAGCGGAACGCGACTTACTTGTGGAATATGCTGTATTTCCAAGCCTTATTCTGGATTCTTGCGGCCACGATGACCGAGTTGCCGTCAGTTGTATGTCTTTCTTGTTCACAAATGCGAAAAGTTCACCACACAACTCACTGGACACCTTTGCCAAGGCACTGTCTTTTAAGAATATCAACGGTGAGACCGTTCTCCATTCTAGGCGTACTTGAATTGTCGTTAATCGTAGAACGTTTCTAGATCCTTGGAATATGGTCAGCGGTACTCTAACGTTTCCGTTTCTCGTTGCTAATATTGCTCTCGTGTAGATGTTCCAATTCCCTCATCGTATGTCCTGGTCACCGCTCCGTCCGTTGGCCTGGCTAACTATCTTACGCTTGGTCGTTCGTATCCAGTTACTCTCATGTACGCTCGTCGCCTTGATTTTCTGTCGGGGTTTCACTCAAATGTGTTCAGGGTGACAACATCCTCCCGGGCATATCGAGATCTGTTCCAGTACATTACCAGGTACGACTCGTCCCTTGAAGTACGGTTGCAGCAGGAGATCTCATCTGCCTGATAATAGCGACCAGGACTCATATGGTGTACGTCGTGGACGTAAGCCCCAAGGAATGCGAGCGGGGCCACTTTCAGGTCGAGACGTACAGGTCACCGTAACAAAGACGATCGAGTTCGACGTGGAACTTCGTCTCGGTGAGGGCCGACCAAAATTACAGCCAGCAAAGGAAGACGAAGAAAGCGGCTCCTATTCGCCAGAACTTTCGAGAGAGGAGCAGCAGATTCGGACACTAGAACTTCAGATGAAGCACGATTTGGAGATATAAAAAATAGTACGCTTACACTCAAACGCGTTCGCCTAGTCCTGTATACAGGGCTGATAACCGCAATCTTTTTTAAGAAGCCGTCATTTTGTTGTATCCATACCCTGACAATTTTTTATATCGCCTCGACCTCGACTGGACGGTGATGACGACACTCCATTATCTCTAATATTGGTAGACTCCCCGTGGGAGTTTTGGTTAACGGCACTCTGTACTATCACGTGACTCGTACACTGACGACACAGAATTTCATTTCTCATGCATCACTTCGCCCCCCCTTCTACCACCCTTCTTTTTTGACGATCGTGGCATGCGGCTCCCGGTATCAGGTCGTAATGTCCCACGAGAGGGGGAAAAATGCGTTTCTACGCGTGAAGCGCGACGCTAGCCGTGCACGATCCTCATCGCATCGGCAAATTCCCTGGTCTGCCGACTTGTGTCAGAATCGAGGCGCAATGTGGCTGTCCTATTAATTCAGCTGCCGTCACGACTGACAGTGATACGTATTTACTGATGGCTCGCACGTCACACTCCTGGGTCGAGGGGAAAGGACCTTTCTCTGTGGAAAAACGCGTAACGTGTATTCGCAAAACATTCAATTTCTAAGGGTGCGTTCTTTCGAAGGGAATTGCCGGAGTTGTGCGGGTTGCCAGGCTCAAGCTCGGCGCATTCCGCGGCAACCGTCAAATAAATGACCCTGGATGCTGTTGATGAAAAACACCGACCATGCCATGAAATCTCGGTTCGTCAGTCGCCGCGGCCCGGCTGAGTGGGAGGGCGGGTTTCATTTCATCGGCTACTGTGGGCACTTTTGCTAATGCATGGATAAATCATGTCAGCCGATAATTATCGCAACAAAGTTTCAAGTTCTGGCACCTCTGCCGGGAATACTATGATCGCAAGTTACACCCTGCAAGTTCCGTGACAGGAAGAATCAAAGACTTTGATTGCGTTCAATTGGACTGTGACCTGGATCGCGCCTTAGGCCCCAGCTGCCCCTTACAGGACTGTACAGTACAGTACGATAGCCGGAGGGGAACGGACCATCCGTTCTCCCTCTTGTTTGAACTGTAATTCTTCCAATTCTCTTGTTTTGCATTAGATGGTACATTGATGGACACACCCTAATCTTTCTCCTGATGCTCACCTGCCACGATGATATACTTTCTGAGAACCCTGCTCTGCCCGGAAGGGTAAGCTTTGGCGTATTGTACGTACGTTACGTAACGAAGTCCCCGACCTTTGAATAACAGTACGCGCGATGACAGCACCCAGGACACTAAAGTTTGGAAAACAATTAACGGTGGAGTATGTTGTCAATGGTTATTCTTAAAAGAACGCGCATGTCATGCAAAGTAACATCGGCTATCCAAGCAGGCACCTTAGACGTTGACGTGAACATGTTACGGCCCGAGAGGCCCGACTTGAGTGATCACGCGGATAGACAGGGATGATTGAAGGGCTATGTGCTTGGCAGAACAAGACGTAGAGGTCAAGTAGAATACAGTAAAGTAATAGTCGGTACAACGCAAACCCGTAAAACAAAGGAGTCCAATGCGCAATCAAACTTCTTGGCTTGCACCTTCCTTCTTGCCAGTCCTACAGAGTACTGAATGAGAGCAAGAAAGGAGACGTAGACTAGACAACTTACTTCGACTTGCTGGGAAGTAGTTCGGGGTTGATGTGAGGCACAACACCACCCTGACTAATAACGACGTCTCCTAAGAGTTTGTTCAACCTATGTGGCAATAATTAGGTACCATTCAGAGTGGGTAATAAAAGGACGACTGACTCCTCATCATTACGAATGGCAAGCTGCAGATGTCTTGGAACAATACGTTGCTTTTTGTTATCGCGTGCAGCGTTACCAGCCAACTCGAGGATCTCGGCGGCCAAATATTCCAAAACAGCAGCAAGATAAACTAGGGCAAAGTATGAGTCATTGTTGATCACAGAACCCTTGACCAGCTTCACGTACCAGGAGCGCCAGCACCAACACGCTGTGCATAGTTCCCCCGCTTCAGAAGACGATGCACACGACCAACCGGGAATTGAAGGCCGGCCTTGGCAGAGCGCGACTGTGCCTTGCCCTCTGCGCTAGCCTTGCCACCAGAGGACGACTTTCCAGCTTTGCCTGCGATCCAAATACATGGTTACCAGGAATTTCGGACTCAATACCTTGGAGTATACCTTTTCCACTCTAAACAAAGTCATCAGTCAGAGAGGGCATGTCAAAAGTTTGCACTAAAATACACACCATGTTTGTTCGTTGAAATGCACTTTTAGAGAGGATAGGTCAGTGAGATGGTAGGGGTTGTAGAGCAAGAATGAGTGCGCGTCTGAAACGGCGCATTGTGTACTTATATAACATATATGCACGTGATCCCACTTTGTTGATTGACGCGTGGCGAATTCCGTGCCTGTGTGACGCGCTGCTTCCGCCTCATGTTGTCCTTGGTAGTCCGCTTATGCCTATCAAGCCGAGCAACTTGTCGCTTGTCCCGAAGGTGTTACACCTCTCAAACACCAGAGAAAGTGGGTACAATCAAGACCACGGATGCCGAAAAACCTTCGGATGATGTACCCGCAATACCCCCGCTTCGAAGGCCGCTTGGTGTGCCAGATGTGCCGACAACAAAGACCAAGACGATTTCGGAGAGGAGTGCAGACTTCCTGAACCAAGAGAAACAGCTCGAGAAGCGACGTCATCTGTGCGTTTTCCTTTTTTTGCTTGGAATGCAGTTGATAACCGCATGCGACTCTAGCGTGAAGGAGGCGTCGACCGGGTACTTCTACGACCTGCACATGACTCGCGTGCATGGAGGAAAGACTTGGATGGCACCCCAAGTTCTCATTAGAGAGGACGTACGTCTCCTAAAATTGGTCCTCTACTAATTAACCCACGAGTTTGCATGTCTTACTAGAAATCATTGTACTTTCCTAACATCGTTGGTAATCGTCTGGATAATGGCGTCAAGGCGCACACTACGCACATGTGTGCTGGCAAAGTGTCTGTCATAGCCATGCTGTCAACGCGAATATCCGAGGTGCGTTGTGACACTCCACGGTCGTGCGAGATATTGAGGTTGGGTACGATTCCAGATACATGCAACGTCTTACACAAATTCGCTTCATGGCCTATATCATAACCATCCCGTGTATCAATACATTCAGATCAACCTGCAAGAGAACATACTCAAGTCCATCCTCGTTAATATTTTTCTCTCCTCGCTACGTTCGAAAATTCCACCGGATCAACATACGCGATACCTCGTCTCTCGACAGAACATGGTCCGTATTTCACTTAATTTGGCCATTTTTGCAACACAACTCACCCTGTGTATGGGTATCTAGGAGTACGTGCGGGAACCACTTGGGATGACCAACAGTCGCATCGGTTACGTTTACTTGGTGGATGAAAATCTCAAAATTAGGTGGGCAGCTTGCGCGGATGCGAAGAAAGAAGAGGAAGAAGCTCTCATCCGCTGTACTGGCGTTCTACTCAACCGTCATAAACGACATTCCTCCAAGAGGTCACCCCGGCCTCCAGAACAGTCGCATAGAAACGAGGAAAGATAGAGATTTCCTGCCAATGAGAAAGGGTTATCTGACAGGTTGAAGATCTGCGACGTAAACTAGGTCCCTCGACCACACTGTATATTGTCTCGTATCAACTTTTCGTCACTCCGCCCTTGTCTGCTCATAGTAGTGTCAGCATCGGTTGACCCTTATCATCATCAATCCTGGCGTGAATGTCCCTTCGGCACCCAAGCCCACATCACAGCGAGTAGTACCATCATGGAAACTAGCCTATTCTTCACATCAGCCCGCATTACAGGGATCTGGTAGAGCGAGAAGCTCACAGCGGCTGCAAACTCTTGATACTGGTCTTACTCGCGATGGCACCTGTCATGAAAGGCAGCGCGGCAGATCCTGCCTGTCCGAGTCCTGCGATCCAGCCGATGCAACCGGTGAGTAGCCAGCGTGGGAGGATGCGTCTAGCCTCATTCATGGCAATGGGATAGATCGGACCAAGTAGAACGCCAACCAGTGAAACAGCCACCGCACCACCTATGAGAGAAGGAACAAGCCAGACGACGAGCTCGAGACTACAGTAGGTAAGCGTATCAGCCGGCATTACACCTCCCGAAACAAGCGCACCATATAGCGAGGAACACGTAGATGAATATCGCGAGCCGCTCGCCGATCTATGTGATACGATTTTCGGCTGTTAGGCGTTGATGAGTTGCCCAGAGAGATACCATACCTTTTCGTTTACCCATAGGAGCACAAGTCGGCCTGCAGTCAAGCCTTGGGTACAGTTTGAAACCTGATTGCCTTGACATCATGAACAGGCTTACCTCCGAAAAATCCAGACGATATGTACCCGGATGATGGCCCACCGTGGCGAACATGGATGACATAGGTCACAATCCATCCTACGCGCGGGCCGTATTGTCGTAGAGAAAGCGCGAAGGTGCGTGCCGCTTACCACCGATTGTGACCTCTACGCCGACGTAAACCAGAATAAAGAATGCGAGGAGATGAAGAGCCTTCAGTTTGAACATTTCCTTGTACTTGCTACCCGCAGCCGTCTCTTTGTCCTCGCCGCCCTGACCGATCTGGGCCAAACATTCTGAACCACGCGATCCATCGTGAGATTGGACTTTCCCTG
>QFEY01003545.1:0-10405 GCA_003316435.1 Russula virescens | reverse complement strand
CACCAAGCGGGTCTGTGTCCTTCGAATCGAGCTCGACGGCTGACTGGGCGAGAGCGAGCGCGTCTGCAACTGTGCGTCTCCAGGACCGAGTTTGTATTGATGCCCTGGAAGGAGAGGAAGGGGTTGACTTTGACGTGCTCGCCATATCTTCGCGCGAGACGGTGATGGCGGCAGAGGTAATGAGTGGTGGAAGAGAGAAGGACAGGGACAGAAGGGGGAGGAGGGGAAGGGAAGAGGTCTTAGTTGGACATGTTCCCGCCTATTAAGAAGTCTCCCGCTTTTCAGTTTCAATCAAGTATGGTCCGGGATGGGGCGTTGGGGCGGAGGAGGCACCAGAGGCACCAGAACCGCACCGGAAGCGAACACTGAGTGGGAAAAAAATGTGTCTATGACAAATTCATTCCGTCGGGTGGATCTCCCATATAAAAAAAAAGGCTTCCCACGTGTTCGCGATCAGCGTGCGGGTATCATTCAGTCACTTGTGTTGGGGGGGAAGGAAAAGGAGGTTTGGGCGCGGGTTGGGATTGGTTTGGGCGTTTACGAAGAAGTGCGGGTGGAGTAAAACTTATGGGCGCGCGCGCGTGGTTAGTGCGTGATTCACTGGCTGGACGCGTGGACGCGACCGATGGGCGCCCCCGATATACAGTACCACGGTTCGGCTCACGTTTTGGTGCCCGAAGTCGCTTGTTCGCAATCCAATCACACACAACAGCACACCGATGACACATCTACGGTAAAGCGGTTGCGGATCTTGCTGAGAACGCAGTGGCACCTCCATTACAGTACTACTACTCGGAGAGACTCACTCGGAAGGGAAAAAGCAGGCAGGAGAGACTGAGGGACGACAGATCCTCGAGGACTACTGAAATACGGGTATACGGTATCATCTGATGTAGAGAGTGGGCAATTTTTTCGTTTGGGCGATATTGCGATGGAAAGAATGCCGTACTGTATTCGGATTAGTGCTGGTGGTGCGTGCGGCACAGGTATGATAAACTTTAAGCCGTGCGGGGGCCACGCAGGATTACGGAACATACAAACTTGCTTGGGCGGTGTGGTTTTGTGGCGTTCGTGGATCCGGTCTATGATATGTGAAGGTATAATATGAGGGGCCGAGGCAAAGAAAAGTCGCTAAGCAAGGCTGGAGTACTTGGAGGGTTCTGAGGGCGCGGACATACTATTCCACAGTATGCACCAGAGTTTGGTTGGTAGTACAAACCGAATGGTGAGATTTTGGCGAGCGCCTGTGCTGCGGCGTGCGTGCGTGCTGCAGTATGTAGTGCCACTGTAGTCAGGGCCGTGGCGTCGATTCCAGCTCTGTTCCATTCCAATCACGCATTCCGACACAGTGACCTGTATTGACTCGGATGGTGCCATATGCCAGCACGATGTGTGCAGATCGGACATGGACTAATATGGGATTTCCTTGTGCCTTCTACTCCACTCTCGACCCGACGTTCGAGGCCAAGGCTATGTGTGGGCTCGTCCAGGCGCAAGGACGCGAGCGCAGCAAGGGTGGCTGTAGAAGATCCCCACAAGATGTTGGGCAAATCCCCCGCGGGGTTTGGGGACGAATGTTGTGGGGGTGCTTCGACATTCGTCCAATAATTCGATCAACCAGGATAGCCCGAGGGGCAACATATTACGCAGTGTACATACAAGGCTACTTGTCTACAGCACTCTAATTAGAGCCCTTCATGTACGTGGCCCATCACCAGCTTAGTAAATCAAAAAGTCTTGGAGAAACAGATGCCTCGTGCACGGTGTCGTGAACATGTCTGGGCATGCACGATGCTGCGCAGCAACCGTCCGCGTCGCATATGCCTCTAGTCAGAGGGTGCGGTAATATATTACAGTCACGTCTAGCCCTGTGGCATCATCTAGCCACGTGGCCGGTAGAGCCAATTCGTTCGTTCTTTGAAGGACGCGATGCTCTGGATCGTGTACTCGGTTGAGACAACCGACGAACTTGCCTCCGAACACCCTTCACAGGACGTCGCGTCTTCTGAATCCCGATTGACCAAGGTTCGATCGCAATCGACGTCATCGAGTGCATTTTTGTCGGCCTCTGCCTCTACACCCGCAGCGGGGATGCTTTTTAACTGGCTTATTAGAACTCGAAATGCCACGCTGTCCATGAGCCCACGCCCCCATAAGTCGCGTATGAGCTGGACGACTTCGTCGAGTGTGAGACCAAGAAATTTTTCTGGTGTCTCGACGTCGTCATTATATTCGGGTTCACAGAGTGATGTGCTTATGATATGAGAATGTAAGCCTGATACAGGTCGGGGAAAGACCAGAGGGCAGGTGCTCACGATGAGGCGCTGGAACATATCATCTCGGGTTCGGGGTCCTTCTCACGTGGTTCTTCGGGTCCCGGTGACGACCGGAATGAAAACCAAATCCGCCGGGCTAGTGCCACGCCCTTGCGAATGACATGTACTTGGCCGAACTTCAACTTGGACATAGCTCTACAGCCATCGTTCTGCCCCACGCGGGGCTTACGCGTCACGTTTGATAGACGACGGAGAGGTTTCATGGCCTCACCTAGTAGACGGTTGCATTTGGGAATAGTACATGGATATCTGGAACTGCAAATGCTAGTGGGGAGTCGCATGTAGGCCATTTTGCAACTTTCAAGAACCCACGTTATAAGGGATGACGGGAATTGCAGGAGAGAAAATCGATGGTTCTCTCAAGTCATGTTTATATACAGCTCCTCGAGCGGTTGGTGGAAGTAGAGTGCCTGCGAACAAATCTAGCACCAAGAAAACGCCATGAGTTAGGTGGGTCATCTTGCCGTGCACTTACATAGCTCTTTGTGGCGCTTTTATACCTGGTGTAAGGGTGGCACTGGCAGCAGCGACTTCGGACACCTCGAATGCACCTATATAGTATGCAGGCCACAGAGTCGGGTTTCTCAGGGCCCCAAAGTGCCACGGGTGCCATGTCATGCACGCACAAACTAGTTTGCCCATCTGTCACCCTGTGGATCTTGACAAACACAAGGAGTTCTGGTCGGATCTGCAGCACACAGTGCCTGGGTTCTACTATCCTGGTAACTTTAAGCTTTGGCAAACTGGCGGTATGTGGCTCCAGGGCGGCTTGTATACCTGATATCTATGAGGCGGTCCATTATAAATCTTTGGGAAGGCCCTACCTTAAAGAGCTTCGGCTCATCTTGAGGCTCAAATGACCGAGGCTTCAAGCTGAGCCTGAGCCGGATACCTGCAAGTCTTGAGACGGAGAGCTGGATTGGGTTTCACGCGTGAGACTCGACGGGAGGAGGCGAGGGAAAAGGGAATAATTGGAGACACAGGGCTTGATGACACAGATGCAGGGCCGAAAACACAAGATAGAGTATATTGAAAGGTATATATTGTGGTGATGAGAGTGCGAGCGAGGAGACCTACATATGTTAGTTCCATGAGGACTGCGGGCTGCGAACACGTTTGTCGCGCACCCAATATGATTTAGTAGAATGGTCGTGTTAAAGAAAAAACTGCAGGTAGCGTGGCTTCCACGTGATTTCCCACTTATCCCGAAATATGTGCGCTGCGCGCTTCTTTCAACGAGGAACCGTTTCAGTTCAATCTCCACCTTCGTTAGCTGGCACATTGGCACTGGAACATCTTGTCACAAGAGCCATATTAGTGTTTATGCGAACGTGATGATAACTGTGCCGCTGGAGATGCGACCCTTGATCTAAGTAAGTGACACAAAACTTTAGCCACTGCTGTCTGGTGCCGCTGGTGTTTGCGTCATTTCTTAGGTCTAGCTGCCTACTCATGTTGAGAGAATATACTCGTGTGCATGGAACGTCTGTGACAAGAGACATAACGATCCGGAAGGTTTCTTTGATTCTACTCCGGATGACGCGTCTGTCGCAGTCTTGGCCGCAGTGGCCACGAGGTGATATCAGATATCCCAGAGATAGCAATACTATTATTACCAGTGACGAGTTGGGTATCTCTAAATGGACTGTCGACACCTATCCAGGTTCGCAGCACCATACAAAGGGGGGTTGTGATTACACTGTGCAGGACTATGCAGAAAAGTCGAGAGGGGTATAATTAAACGACGTAGAGAATAGACATGCCATACCATTTGCGTGTACACCGATGCATATAAGTTACAGATACATGAACTAATGGTGCGAGGAGAAAAGGCACTCGAGTCCGGCGCATGCCTGCGTGTCATTCGTCTCTTCTACAGCTTCGTCGTGGCCTCAGGGGCGACCCGACTCTTGATCAACTTTATGATCCATAGCGGTAGTGCACTTACCGCAGCGATGACCGCAACTTTCCATCCGAACCGCACAGAGACGACAAACGATCGATCTGAAAAAAATTAAGTGAGATTTGTGAGTGTCGAGGCAGATGCAGAGGCATTGTGGGGAAGGACTCACCGAAGTATTCGGTTAGAAAGACCATGCTAAACGCGTAGATACCAAGCGGAACGACTTCCGAGATGATCATGTAAAAGTGCCTACAGAACATGAAAGGGCTCAGTATTCGCTATTCCACAGGGTTAGAGGGAGGGAAGAACAAGGACATACCAAATTGTGATCTCCGGCGCAACCACGATGAGCTCGTTCACGATCAAAGCCGTGAACAATATAGCGACAATATTCAAAAACTCATTCTCGAACAAGACAAGGGCTAGGATCATGATTGCTGCGCCTAGACGGGAAAGCACAGGCGAGTTTGGTTGTCTCGGATTTTTGACGTCGACAAGCAAAAATACCTTGGTAGCGCTGAGCATGGGCCAGATGAAGAATGTCTTGTACGATAAGGATCGTCCCTAACATGATTGCCCATCGTAACGAGAAGAACGAAAGCAAGTGGGGCGATGTATATGATGAGGAAACCTACAAACGGCCACAACCATACCGCGAAGGTAAGGTGAGCTTACCAGTTCTGAGGGCTGGTATGAATTGAGATAGGGCGACTAGGAGGAAATATAGATCGAAGAACAATTTGAATTGTCCGGAAAAGACGATGGGAAGGAACGTGAACACATTGTACTTCTGGTTGCGGACAATATTTGCAGAGAACTTGCTCTGCAGTTTCTCTTTTGTGTCCAAAAACGTGAACGTGATGGACATCATCAGAGTACGCCAGCATATCATACGTCTACGTACGCACCTGGCGGTCGTAAAGGGATGGTTCGTGATTTATCCTTTGATCCTCTCCGAAGCGTTGATCGCTGACGGTGTATGCCCCGCGAGGTCAGATAGTCAGAGGGACGGAATTAGCCACTTGAGTACGCACTTGTGGAACTGCGTCGTGACTCCTCTCGGCACGAGTCAGCCTATACTCCTCCTCCTCGTCTGGCAAGAAGCCAGGATCATGCTCGCTCTCGCTTAGCAACGTCGCCTCTTCTTCGGGCTCTCCATCCCCATACTCTCTCTCCATTGTCTCTTTTCCTCCTCAAAGAAGACATGTAGGCGGACGCGGGAATTGCGTGGACGGGAATATGCATTGGCATGGGTGAGCGCGAGCCAGATGCGGGGTTGGATGCGGAGGTGGATTCGTGCTGCTGCAGTGGTTGCGGGGCCGGGTCGGACGGGTCGAGGCGCGCGTGGACGTTTCGGTTCCTGGGTCTGCGGAGCATGAGCAGACGGATGAGACATAAAACGAGGCGCCGAGAGTCGGGTGGGAAGGGATAAGTGCAGTTGTGGTGTCCACGGAGACGATCTTGGGCCGTTCGTGCTAAATGGGTTTGATACAGTCCAGTACGACGCTTCTCGGGCAAGTCGAAGTCAATCGCGTGCCCTGAAAGACATCAAGCGGAGCCAATCTGAGTTGGTCGGAGTGTAATAAATCCGAGCCCAGTTTACCCCGCATCCTCATTATCCCCTCCGAGTCCACGACGCAATATAGTTCATCACCCATGTCTACAACGAGCCAAACAGCAGACCCTCCGCTAGAGGACGATAACTTTACACTTATATTCCAAGTTGCCTTGACCGAGTATGAGACCATCACAGGCAAACTTTTACGCACCGATCCCTTTGCCAGGGAGTTCGACCACTGTGACAGCCCCCAGGCCATCTCGACCGTACTTCGAACACAAGCTCGGCCTTTCAGCAAATTTCATAACAACGATGAGAAATTGATGGGCTGGTTGGATCCAATAGTTCATATCCTATTCTCGTTTTCAACAAGACTCGAAGGAGTAATCGGACTGGTAAACCATATTATGCATCCATCATCATTGTTCTCTGACGTTTGGTTCTCAGAAATTCCCTCCTGCACAGGCCATCTTTGCCGCGATTGGCATGCTCGTTGCGGTATACTTCTTCCCTAACTGCCTTCTCGCACATACGTCTAATATTCTAATCTATAGGCAGCAAGGGATCACGTTGCAGACCACGATAGAGTCATCCGCCTCTTCAAATCGATTCACCTCTTCCTTCAACGTTTGAACGGTTATATTGGGACCCCACTCACGAGAGCATTCACGGAATTGCTTGGGAAGATTATGGCGCAGATCCTTTCCATCCTTGCACTTTCGACCAAGTCGATGACAGAGGGACGAATGAGTGAGTTATTCCATGATCGATACTCCTCGGCTGACTTTTGTTAAGAGAAATTCTTGAAGAAGTTGTTGATACGAAAGTCAAACATCGAGGATGCAATTCTACGGCTTGACCGCCTTACAGAGGCTTTTGACACCATACACGAGACTCAGCAAGTGGTCAATGACGGTACGCAATGTTTTCTATTGTCCTTCACACGTGTGCCAACCCTATTTCCCAGTGCGTCACGAAATGAGAACACGTGACCAACAACGTTTGTTGATCCTTGATGGTACCATCGTTGGCTGTTCACCCTGACACACACCTCAGAGACGCAGATACAAAAGGATCTTCGAACATGGCTTTCTCCTCCCGACTCTTCGATCAACCATAATATGGCTCGTCAGATCCAGCATGATGGATCAGCAACATGGTTCATTCAAAGTAGCAAATTTCGAGAATGGAAGGACAATGGCGCATTGTTGTGGATCAATGGCAATCGTACGCTTCTCCCACCCGTTCTGCTTGATGGCACAATGATCCCTTCTTCCATTATACAGTTGGTGCAGGAAAAACCATCCTATGGTACGCAGTGCCATCGTTTGATTGCTTTGATAAGGGATTCATGCTGTTGTTGATCAGCTCTGCCATTATTGAAGACATCAAGAATTTGCGAGCACGGATACCGGCCTTGGTCGCGTTTTATTACTTTGACTACAAGGATAGTTCCAAACGCGATGTCCGTGGCTTGTTGGCGTCCCTTCTCTTCCAGCTCAGTAACGACTCTGATCGCTGCATGGATCTTCTCTATCGATTGTTCAAAACCTGCCGAGACGGTGCCGAACAACCCAGTTCTCCCACCCTTGCAAATTGTCTCAAAGCCATGATTGGACTCCCGGGACAACTTCCTATTTTCATCATCATGGACGCTTTGAATGAGTGTCCGAACAATAATGGAACCCCATCTGCCCGCGAGGAGGTGTTGCACTTTGTCGAAGACCTTGTTAGGTCAAGCTATTCGAATCTGTTCATGTGCGTTACTAGCCGCCCCGAGCAAGACATACAGGCTGTTCTGGACCCTCTGACATCTGCGTCGCGTCGTATGGCCCTTCACGGGGAAAGCGGACAACAACAGGATATTTACAACTATGTGCGCTCCTTTGTCTACACAGATAGAGCTATGCAGAGATGGAGGGAAGAGGACAAGCAACTCGTTATCAAGACACTTTCAGAACGAGCCAGCGGCATGTGCGAACGTCTGTAACAGTACACAGGTTATCATTGCTCATACTTTCTGATAGGTTCCGCTGGGTGTATTGCCAGCTGGATGCGCTTCGTCGGTGCCCTCCTTCAAGCATCCAGAGGACTCTGGATGAATTACCGACGACGCTAGATGACACTTACGAACGGGCATTAGAAGGGATACCCAAACAAGCAAGGTACCATGCACATCAACTGTTTCAGTGTCTGGTCGCGGCTATTCGGCCACTTCGCGCTGAAGAACTTGGGGAGATATTTGCGATCGAGTTTGAACAAGGCACAACAACCAATCTCATGGAAAGCTGGCGCCCTGAAAACCCGGAAGATGCCATACTTTCCACATGTTCCACTTTGATCGCTGTCATCGACTACGAGGGTCAGAGAGTCATTCAATTCTCTCACTTTTCAGTCAGAGAGTTTTTGACTTCCGATCGCCTCCGGACGTCCGAGATCGGTAACCTTTGCCAATACTACATTACCCTCGATTCTGCCCATTATATCCTCGCACGAGCATGCCTCACGGTGCTACTACGACTGGATGAAAACGTTGACAAGAAGCGCCTCGCGACATTTCCCCTGGTGTTGTACGCTGCTGCGCACTGGTTCCTTCACGCCAAGTACGAGGTCGTGGAACCACGAGTCCAAGATGCCATGGAGCAGTTATTCAACCCGACGAGTCCATACCTTGCGGCATGGGTTTGGATATACGATGCAGAGTGGGGTCGGCTTCGATCTGTTGACCGTCTCTCTGATCGCCCGTTGCATCCCGAGGCATCTGCGTTGTACTATGCGGCATCATTTGGACTTTGTGGGCTGGTCAAGTACCTCATCTCCACGCATGGTGAAGACGTCAATGCCAAGTGTGGTTCTCACGGAAGTCCATTGCATGCGGCATCGAGGAATGGACATCTCGATGCCGTGTCTCATTTACTTGATTATGGGGCTAACGTAAATATAACCAACGAAACCAAGCACACTCCCCTATGCACGGCATATCGTAGTCAACATCTTACGGTCATGCAGCTTCTACTTGAACGTGAAGCAGCTGCGGACGTGTATTACGATCGTTTTGGATCTCTAATCCATGACGCATCGTACCGTGGACATGCTGAGGTGATACGCTTGCTTCTACAGCACAATGCCAATGTAAATGCCGTCAGTGATGCAGACCGTACGCCACTGCATTGGGCATCATTTAAAGGGCACGTGGACGTTACACAAATACTCCTGGAACATGGGGCTGATGTCAACGCCGTATCTGACTATGGAACCCCATTGTACTATGTATCAGATGAAGGAAGACTCGAGGTTGTGCGGCTACTGCTCAAACACGGAGCGGACGTGCATATCCGGGGACCAGATTATGAGACTCCATTCCAAGTGGCTACGAAGCATGGACACGCTGGAGTTGCACAGCTGTTGTTGGAGCATGGAGCAGAAGAAAAAGAATAAGATGGCAGGGGCAAGTGTCAGAAATAGCGTACTTGTATCACATTTGTTCTGTATCCTACACGTTGTTTGCGATGCATCCAATTTCGGGTTCTTCATTTATCAGTTCTGAAGACTAAATTAGTATTACCACAACTCCTCACCCAGCTCAGTCAACTTGGGACGAGCGGAGCCGTTTCGAGCCGTCCGAGCTGCATTGAGCAGTGCAATACCTCCTAGTTGGTAGGTGATCTCTAACGTGATTCGACTGGATCACCAACACAGGTCCTGGTGATATGTTTGCAACAATTCGACCCAAGACGACGGCGATGACGACAATGACTCACCAGTACTCACCCTTGAAACGGCGAAGCTGGGTGGCGGCTTGGGAAGACAGAGCACTTGACTAACGGTGTGTATTTTTTTAGTGGCGCCGCACTGACAGGCTAACTTGATCATCGTGCAGCCAGATAGTTCTTATCCCGGCTGGCAAGTGCTTGCACCCTCTAAGGCGGCAAATATGGCCGACAACCTATCCTGCGGTGTCTCGGACGGTGGCAAGGCACACTCAATCAAGGCCACTTTCAATAGTGCCTCAAGTGCACGCTCGGCCTCACTTGAGCTCTCACGCAGCGCCGTGTAAGGCTCGCGCCCTGCCTCGTCCTCTGGCTTGGGGTCCAATGCCTCGGGCTTTGCGACTCCCTTAGTCGCGCCAAAAATGCGTAGCCGACACACAGCCTTGCGCACCAGCATTACATCCACCCCGGCCTCCCCTTCACCCCCGTGTCCGTTAGCTTATCATTCTCCCTTAGATATATACTTTTTTTTTCATTCCTTATTTAGTTACATATCCTCGGGAAATTTGTTGCCCCCTTTCGAGCGATTGCGCTTTCCTCGTCTCCTCCCCTTTCTTTATCTCCTTCTGATCTATGAGTACGAGTGTGCTTGTAGATAGATTCAAGCCCTACACAATATCATGGGCTCTGTGACCTCGATGGACGGGAGCGATTTATGGGCGAATAATATGCCCATTGTGTGGCGGCTGCGTAACCACGATGCGTTCGCCAGGGTAAGGTGGACCGGGAAAGAGAGGAAGAGGAGTAGAATAAGAGAGACCTCGGCGGGTCTGCGCGAAACAGTCTCGGGCTTGTCAGTGCAGCCACAAGTCCCAACGCGGATGTAGTCAAGTCTGCC
>QFEY01003544.1:0-16008 GCA_003316435.1 Russula virescens | reverse complement strand
CACCAAGCGGGTCTGTGTCCTTCGAATCGAGCTCGACGGCTGACTGGGCGAGAGCGAGCGCGTCCGCGACTGTGCGTCTCCAGGACCGAGTTTGTATTGATGCCCTGGAAGGAGAGGAAGGGGTTGACTTTGACGTGCTCGCCATATCTTCGCGCGAAATAGTGATGGCGGCAGAGGTAATGAGTGGTGGAAGAGAGAAGGACAGGAACAGAAGGGGGAGGAGGGGAAGGGAAGAGGTCTTAGTTGGACATGTTCCCGCCTATTAAGAAGTCTCCCGCTTTTCAGTTTCAATCAAGTATGGTCCGGGATGAGGCGTTGGGGCGGAGGAGGCACCAGAGGCACCAGAACCGCACCGGAAGCGAACGCTGAGTGGGAAAAAAAAGTGTTTATAACAAATTCATTCCGTCGGATGGATCTCCCAAAAAAAAAAGGCTTCCCACGTGTTCGCGATCAGCGTTGCGGGTATTGCGGGTATCATTCAGTCACTTGCGTTGGGGGGAAGGAAAAGGAGGTTTGGGCGCGGGTTGGGACTTGTGGGCGTTTACGAAGAAGTGTGGTGGAGTAAAACTTATGGGCGCGCGCGCGTGGTTAGTGCGTGATTCACTGGCTGAACGCGTGGACGTGACCGATGGGCGCCCCCGATATACCACGGTTCGGCTCACGATTTGGTGCCCGAAGTCGCTTGTTCGCAATCCAATCACACACAACAGCACACCAATGACACATCTACGGTAAAGCGTCTGCGGATCTTGCTGAGAACGCAGTGGCACCTCCATTACAGTACTACTCGGAGGGACTCACTCGGAAGAGAAAAAGCAGGCAGGACTAAGGGATGACAGATCTTCGAGGAGTAGTACTGTGATACGGGGTATACAGTACAGTATCATCTGATGTAAAGAGCAGGCAAATTTTTCGTTGGGCGGTATTGCGATGGGAAGAATGCCGTACTGTATTCGGATTAGTGCTGGTGGTGCGTGCGGCACAGATAAAGGGTGGGTGATAAACTTTAAGCCGTGCGGGGGCCACGCAGGATTACGGAATATACAAACTTGCTTGGGCGGTGTGGTTTTGTGGCGTTCGTGGATCCGGTCTATGATATGTGAAGGTATAATATGAGGAGCCGAGGCAAAGAAAAGTCGCTAAGCAAGGCTGGAGTACTTGGAGGGTTCTGAGGGCGCGGACATACTTTTCTGTGAGTATGCACCAGAGTTTGGTTGGTAGTACAAACCGAATGGTGAGATTTTGGCGAGCGCCTGTGCTGCGGCGTGCGTGCGTGCTGCAGTATGTAGTGCCAGTACTATAGTCAGGGCCGTGGCGTCGAATCCAGCTCTGTTCCATTCTAACCACGCATCCCGACCCAGTGACCAGTATTGACTCGGATGGTGCCATATGCCAGCACGATGTGTGCAGATCGGACATGGATTAATATGGGATTTCCTTGTGCCTTCTACTCCACTCTTGGCCCGACGTTCGAGGCCATGGCTGTGCGTGAGCTGGTCCAGACGCGAGGACGCGAGCGCAGAAAGGGTGGCTGTAGAAAGTCCCCACAAGCTGTTGGGCAAATCCCCCGCGGGGTTTGGGGACGACTGTTGTGGGGTTGCTTCGGCATTCGTCCGATGATTCGTTGAACTGTTTGCCTCAGCCAGGATGCAGGGATGGCTCGGTGGGCAATACATTACACAGTACGTATCATACAAGGCTACGTGTATACATACATTTTGGATCGGAAACAGTCAGAGATACGGGTAGCACTAAGTGACACTAACACATGACCGTGGTTAGAGGGTCGGTAGGGAGCTACTACAGTAGTATTACAGTCACGTCCAGGCCTATGGCTTCCCTAGCCACGTGGCCGGTAGAACCAATTCGTTCGCTCTTTAGAGGACATGATGCTCCGGACTGTGTACTCGGAGGAGTCAACCGATGAATATCCCTCCGAGCATGGTTCGCAGCACGTCCTTAAGGGGCTTGCGTCTTCGGGGTCCAGATTGACCAGGGTTCGACCGCAGTCGACAACCTCGTGTTCATCTTGGTCGGACTTCCCTTCCGCGCCCGCAGCGAGGAGGGTTTTTACCTGGCTCATAAGAACCAGAAATGGCACGCTGTCCATGAGCCCGCGGTCCCATAAGTCGCGTATGAGCTGGACGGCTTCGTCGAGCGTGAGACCTGGGATACCGGGGAATCTTTGTGTCTCGACATCGTCATCATGTTCGGGTCGATGGGACGGTAGACTTATGACGTGTAGTCGTGAGTCTGAGACACGTTGGGGAATGGCCGGGAGGGTAAGTGCTCACAATAACATGCTGGCCGACCGCATGGCAGGCTCGCTCTTCAACTCAGATTCGGGGTCCTTCTCACGTAGTCGCCTACGCCCCATGAACGGCGGTCTTATCCGCCGAATCAAGTGGCCTACAGCCTTGGAACCCCTGCGATATGCGCGTCCTAGGATGTCTGTAATCACGATTCTGCCTCGGAAGAGGCCTTACAGGTCACCATTGATAGATGATGCAGAGTTTTCTTTGGCTCACCTAGGAGACGACCGCACTTGATGTTAGTGCCTCGGAGCCTAAGATTATAATAGTCATAGACGAATACAAGTCGGATGATGTACATTTTGAATTTGCGATGATCCTGACTTCGGAGGGACGACAAGAAATAGCGAGAAAGAGAATCGATGTCTCGCTGGGATTGTATTTATATGTAGCTCCTCGAGTGGGAAGTGGATCCAGCGTGCCTGTGCACCAAGTGAGCAGCACCACTAGAATCGCGTGTTCATACCATTGTCTGAGTGGGTCGTCTTGCCGTGCACTTACATAGTCCTTGTGGCGAGCAGTGTAGGGGTTGGCAACTTCGGACACCCTCGAATGTGCCTATGCAGTATGCAGCCAGAAGGTCGGGTTCTCAGGGTTTCATAGTGCCAGGTCGGGGGTGCCATGTCGTGTACACTCAAATCAGTGTGCCCATATGTCATCCTGCGGGTCCTGATAAATACGAGACCATCTGACAGAATCTGCACCACACCTTGCCTAGGTTCTACTATCTTGGTAAGGTTAACCTATGGCAACCTGGCGGTACGTGACTCTAGGTGCCTCCATACTTGGTATATCATGAGGCGACCCATTAAAGATATTTGGGGTGCGGAAGACCCTACCTTTAAAGAACTTCGGCTCAAACCTCTGGAGGCTCGAATGACCGAGGCTTCAAGCTATGTCGGGTGCTTGCGAGCTACGTGGTCTCGAGGCTAAGGGTTGGATTGGGTTTCACCCGCGAGATTCCGAGTTGAGGGGAGGAAGCGAGAGAAACGGGAATGGCCGTAGATGCGAGACTTTGGAAAGACATAGATATGACAGACAGAAAAACATAAGGTGGGGTGGAAAAGAAGTGGGTTACGTGCAGCTTATATGCGTAGGTCCTAATACGATACAGTAGAAGGCCATGCACGGAAAACATGCATGCAGCGTGTCTTCCACGTGATTTCCAGCTAATCCTAAAATAACCTAGACGCGTGTCTGCGTGCTCCTTTCAACACGGACTGTTTCAATTTCCATCTTTACAAGCTTGTAACTGGGCCTTTGGCTTGGATGCAGTTAATCAATAATCATATTGCAATCAATCATATCACACTTTGTCATATCTTAAGTTAAGAGTTTTATAAACAATTATTTCCAGAAGCAGTCTTCCATAATAATTCAGTTGACACATGGGAGTCTCAGACTGACCAGGGGATAAGGTAGAAGTCATCAGGAACCAGTACCCCCCTTTGCAAACTCCTCTTTAGCAACTACAAAATGAAAAATTCTGGTTAATAGGAAATGAAGAGGGAGGGTATAGCTATCATTTTATAGGGGTGTGCGCCGTACTGTAGTGGCTATGGCCGTATATATGTGGAGTGTCTACGGGTACGGGTCATGCTGTAGCTGTACACTGTACATTAAGTAGTTTCCTGAAGTCCCTCACGGTACAGACAGCAATCATTACAGCCGAAAACGGCATACTGTAAGATAGCCACATATGCTGGCCTCGGAAGTCATGTAGCACAAAGGGAAGGGGTCACACAAAAAGAGGGGGAAGTGCGAGCATCGATCGCTCCTTCACTTGGTGCTCCCTATCGAGTATACGGCTACTATTTTATTTAGAAAGTCCAGTATATAGATGTAGTACCAAAAATTCAGCTGCTAGGAGAGTGACATCAAACGTGAGCTAATGAATGGGGGAGAGGGTCCAATACAAAGGTAAGGCCAAGATTAAAGCTAAAAGAGAAAAAGGAATAGCTAAAGTTAGGGAATATTGAGGGGGTGCATGTATGAGGCACTTGCGATGCCAGTTTTCTGGGAGGGGCAGTGTGTCGGCCTTGCACTTTTTGGGTCAGTACCGGTTGTCAGGCTCCTCGGGCAGTGGGTCTGTGGCGCATGTGCTCATTTCTGAGGCTAGCCATCCATTTTTGGACAATGCAGATTGTCGGAGCAAGGGTACGCTGGTCATAATAGATTGGAATGGAGGTGATTGATTAAAATGAAGATTTTTTTTAATTACGGCTGTACACGGCCGTTTACTGCTGTAGTCTCCCAACTGATACGGCACAAACCCGTACCATAACCGTATGTACGGCTACAGCGCGCAGCCCTACTCCACTCATCAGTCATCACCATTCCCGTTTCACCACATCCACGTTCCCGCTCAACAGCAAGACAGAAACTTACGGGGCATACACGCCAGCAATTCTAGGGACTATCTACAGGTGTCTACAATGAACTCGTAAGATGAAAGACCGATACAGATATACCCAAGGCCTGTTTCTTCTCTCTCCCGCCCTCTTTCCCACTATCTCACTTTCTGTTTCAGCCCCCTTTCTCCCCATTCGTGAAGAATATCATCCAAAACAAAATTAAGCTTGACAAAAACATGCCACCCTTCTAGTAAAATCATCCCCGATAGAGTGCCATGCCTGAAGAGGGTATCGAGGCATGGTCATGGCCAAAGTGCCCCCGAACATGGCGATGGCTAGACTGATCAAGTCGAGGGTGGTTTCGACGCATTTTGCAAGACGCTTGGGTCAAGACCTTGACACTAATGGCGGCACATGTAGCGATGACGATGACTACTGCGATAAGATAGGATCTCAAATGGACGTACCAGTCGACCGTTCGGCCCGAGGGGTTATAGGCAGAGTGAGCACCGCCCCCAACGAGGATGGCGAGAAGATGCACCGCGACTATGGATCCCGCATCGTGAGGACGCAAAGTTGCATCGTTAACCTTAAACGCGAGGTTGAGAATGGTGACGCCCATACGCAATAATAACCCGAACAGTGCAATCAGCGCATTAGACAGCTGGAAGATGGGCTCGACAAGTTCCGCCGAGTATGTTTTACTCATGACATCTTTCCCAATCCTGGACTCATCGATGTACAGCGAGCAGAGGAACAATGTTCCACTATACTGGCGCTCCGAAGGAGCTCGATAACGTGCGTGACGAAGCTCGGCGTGCGCAACAAGATAAGGAGGAGTTAGAGATCCTGCGTGAATGTTGCGAGCGACTTCAAAGAGCAACGTGCCTCGAGGGTGCGCTCAGTGTTACTTCTCTGTTTGTTACTTTCGCTCAATCCATCGTAGGCAGACTCTGAAGTTGATCGCCGAAGTGTCGTGCCACTCTCGGCGGAGCGATAAATTCATGGCATCCAAGGATTCTGATCTTACTGTCATCCGTGACCTCGATTCTCAACTGAAAGAATACAAGCGCAAGTATGAGCAAGCCAAGACCAAGCTCCGTTCAGTCAAGGGTATATATATATCCATCCGTGCCCTCTATCATTCGTTTTGTACTCACGTCTGAACACAGCCACTTCCGACTTCTTTCTGCAGAAACTTAAATCCAAGATCAAGCCTGAGCTTGACTTCGTGTCGCGTCTGTCTGTCTTCCATTCCGACAGTATTCTGACTCGATGCCTGTCAAGCCTGTGGACTCTCTCCACCCCTGGGCCTCGCCTCTATCACCACCCTTTGTCTAAGTCTGAATTTGATACGTCGCACCCTCTCCAGCGTGATGCAACTGCTTTCCCGGACTCATGGCGTCATCGAATCACCCGTTCTCAGGTTCGGTTAACACTAACCTAGTACCTAGTGCCACAGCTCGTCCTTGATTTAGCTTGACTCGCGGTAATTACAGTAGAATATTCACTCTTGGAGCTTTTCTCTTGATAGTACAGAGCCCTTCCGGACCAAATATTTCATGTCCCAGCCTTTAGACGAGCATTTTGAGGTTAGAGGTCAGTGACCATGGGAGATGGATAATCATCGGCAGTGCAGTAATCGTCTGCGTCGCATAAATTGTATCGGAAATCATTACTAGAATAGATCCACGGGTTTATCTACTACCGCATGCTGTTGGCTACACTGTAGCTTTGCGGTAGTGTGGCTTAGTAGTAGTACAGGACTTGTCCCATGGCCCCATCTAGCCACGTAGCCGGTAGAGCCAATTCGTTCGTTCTTTGAAGGACGTGATGCTCTGGACCGAGTACTCGGCGAGGTCGACAGACGAACTTCCCTCCGAGCATGCCTCGCAGCACGCCCTAAAGAGGCTTGCGTCTTCAGGGTCCAGATTGACCAGGGTTCGATCGCAGTTGACAACCTCGAGTTCATCTTCAAGTTGGTCGGCCTTCTCTTCCGCGCCCGCAGCGAGGAGGGTTTTTACCTGGCTCATTAGAACCAGAAATGGCACGCTGTCCATGAGCCCGCGGTCCCATAAGTCGCGTATGAGCTCAACGACTTCGTAGAGCGTAAGACCTGGGATAGCGGGGGATCTTTGTGTCTCGACATCGTCATCATGTTCGGATCGATGGGACGGTAGACTTATGACGTGTAGTTGTGAGTCTGAGACACGTTGAGGAATGGCAGAAAGGGCAAGCGCTCACAATAATGTGCTGGTATACTGCATGGGGAGCTCGCTCTTCAATTCAGGTTCGGAGTCCTTTCCATGTGGTTGCCATAACCGTGACGGTGAAAGCGCGCGCCAGATTTGGTGGGCTACTGCTATGGAACACCTACAGATGGCACATCCCAGGCCTAAATGGGTCTTAACTCGGTTCTACAGTCACAAGTGAGGGACTTACGACGCATTGTCATTGATAGCTGAATCAGGGTTTTCTTGATCTCCGCTCTGGGACTATTGTACTTGGTAATAGCGCCTCGAAATCTGTGGTTGTATTTGCAACTGGGAACTTGGACATCGACCATTTTGCAACCGTTGTGATCCCGAGCTCTGAGGGACGGAAGGATCACAGGAAAGGGAAGTATATGTCCTCCGACCTCGTATTTATATCCGAACAGGGTTACCTGTGCTTCACAGCCTCGCTAGTACACTTTAACAGCAATGAAGAACACCCGTTTTTTCCACGTGTTGTCCTGCCTAAAAGGGAGCCGGCGGCAATTCTTCCCCTCGATTCTAGATGTTCGTGAAGATTGGCTGATAATGCGTCCTGGGGACCATATCTGCAACAAAGAGAGACGGTTGGACGAATCTCGATAACGGCTCCCCACCTATCCAGGTTTTCAACACCATACAAAGAGAGGTTGTGATTGCACTCTACAGGAATATGCAGAAAAGTCGAAAGGGGTATAACGATGCAGAGAATAGACATGCCATCCCATTTGCGTGTACACCTATGCATATAAGTTACAGATACATGAACTAATGGTGCGACGAGAAAGGGCACTCGAGTCCGGCACACGCCCGTGCGTCTCTTGTCTCTTCTACAGCTTCGTCGTGGCCTCGGGGGCGACCCGACTCATCAACTTTATGATCCATAGCGGCAGCGCGCTCACAGCAACGATGACCGCAACTTTCCATCCGAACCGCACAGAGACGACAAACGATAGATCTGAAAAAATTAAATGAGATTCGCGAGTGTCGAGGCAGATGCAGAGGCATTGTGGGGAAGAACTCACCGAAGTATTCGGGTAGAAAGACCATGCTAAACGCGTGGATGCCAAGCGTAACGACTTCCGAGATGATCATGTAAAGATGCCTATAGAACATGAAAGGGCTCAGTATTCGCTATTCCACGTTAGAGGGAGGGAAGAACAAGGACATACCAAATTGTGATCTCCGGCGCAACCATGATGAGCTCGTTCACGATCAAAGCCGTGAACGATATAGCGACAATATTCAAAAACTCATTCTCGAACAAGACGAGGGCTAGGATCATGATTGCTGCGCCTAGACGGGAAAGCACAGGTGAGTTTAATTGTCTCGGATTTTTGACGTCGACGAGCGAAAATACCTTGGTAGCCGCTGATCATGAGCCAGATGAAGAACGTCTTGTACGATAAGGATCGTCCCTAACATGAGTGATCGTGTACAGGCTTGCAAAAGGTGAGCATACATGTACGGCAGCAAGAAGGTAACGACGCCACCTTGGTGAGTTCCTTGTAAAGCTCCGGATAGGACAACGCCAGATCCTTGCTCAGATCGCGGTTTAAAACGAGAGAGAATACGGGTGCCATCGTGTATATCGTCGCGTAGCCGACCTTGAGCTACCCTTGGTAAAGCGCGATCGGGGAGAAATAAAAGATAGAAGAGAAGACGGCCTGCATGACAGAAATGATCAGACCGCAGTGTATGGCGAATTGGGAAAGCTTGGCCGAGCGCCAGTACGAGTTGCACCCGTGCCAGAGCAGAAGCCTCGTTAGGTAGCTGAACTGCGTCACGGAAAAGTCGGCCGCGAGTGAGGCCTGTTTGCCTTCCTTGCCGATGATACCGACACCTGAGGGCGGGATGGAAGAGAAAAGGGGGAGTTACGTCGGTGAGCACTGCTTGGTGCGCGTGTAATAGAAGATGGGCATACGCACCGACATCGGCAGCTTGGATCATGCTCACGTCATTCCCGCTATCTCCGATTGCAGCAGACGCGCTTCTTGGTGAAGCTACGGATCAACCGGGCGACGTCTGCTTTCTGCGTCGGCGAGCACCGGCACGCGACGACGGCAGACAGCTTTGTCGAGATCGCTATGAACTCATTCTTAAAACGTGAAACGTAATTTATTCGGCCAACTACACAAGGTGAGGCAGAGCTGCGGGAACACGTGAGCGAGATAACCACGTGACCTGTCACAGGCCACAAGTGACTGTCGGCTCCGAACGCGGTGCTGAGCTGATGAACGACTTCGTCCATCGTGTCAGAGCCAAAGGACATTGTACCCATATGTAGTTTCTTCATTTCCATCTCTGTCGGGGGACACTATTAAGGGGTGAATATATAGAATTAGAGAAGAGGACTACTATTCGGTGTCAATGTACCGGTCTTGTCGCTGAGATACTCGATTCGGCCGAGTTCCTCTGGCAAGGTGCTCGTGCGTACGATCGTGCCGGGGATCTCGTTGTCCTTCATGACATGGTGAGCGTAGACCGTCTTTCCCGTGTGCAGATTGACTCGTAAACTGGATAAAGGACGAATCTATCATAAATACTCTTCATTTCATCAATGCAGAGGCGCACTTGATTGGGATGATCGATGAAAACAAAATCAAGAATCGGAAAACATAGATGTATCATAATCCACGGAACCCATTCAACGCAACGATCGCGACGGGCAAAAGGAACGGCACACAAGATCTACGCTCACCTCGTCAGTACGTGCTGCGGTTCTCAGGAAGGCAGTGAGTGACGCACTATGGCCAGTTGGCTGATCTCCAGGTCCAATAGTCCAACTTTCGTTTGTGGGTGGCTGGTGTTCATCACTGCTCGCGCCTCTGACCCAGTGTAGACCACAAAGCCGACTGTGCAACCTGCAGCGAGCACGGTCTTTGCCCATAGCATATTATCGGCTGAAAGCGGCTCCACCGTGGGGACTTGGACCATGGGTACTTCGTTAGAAGACACGCTAGGCGGGGTGTTGGTCGTGAATGTGCCAACAAACGCGTGAATATCTTTGCTAGGTCCATCACGCTCTTATAAGAATAGGAAGTTTGAGCAAAAGAGACCCCAGACAACCACCGCACCATAGATTTCGGCATCGAGATTGAGGAGCTCCTGATCAGAGGGCAACTTCTGCGTTGGTAGGACGGCGACGCGCAGCTTCCAATCCGTCTCGCCATCCAGCTGATCAGTTCGGATGAAACACGTTCCTGAAGGATCCGACGTGCGGAGGAGGATGAGGTCCGCCAGCACGCGTTGGTTCTTCTCTAGCAGGACGAGGTCGCTGACGCATATGGAAGAGGACGGGACGGAGCGCGTCGGTGGGAGGTTGCCTTCAAGGAGGGAGTGTGATAGCTCGTCGTCGTCAGAGGGAGATGAGGACGAGGAAGGCGGGGAAAGGACGAGGTGTCGCGCAGAATTTGCCTCGCGGTCGCGCAGGTTGCGCTTGTCATCGTCATAGGCTTCTTTGCCCATCGTAACGAGGAGAACGAAAGCAAGTGGGGCGGTGTATGTGATGAGGAAGCCTACAAACGAGTGGAAAGAGGACATCGGCCACAACCATACCGCGAAGGTAAGGTGAGCTTACCAGTTCTGAGGGCTGGTATGAATTGAGATAGGGCGACTAAGAGGAAATATAGATTGAAGAAGAATTTGAATTATCCGGAAAAGACGATGGGAAGGAACGTGAACACATTGTATTTCTGGTTGCGGACAATATTTGCAGAGAACTTGCTCTGCAGTCTGTCTTTTGTGTCCAGAAACGTGAGCGTGATGGACATCATCAGAGTACGCCAGCATGTCATACGCCTACGTACGCACCTGGCGGTCGTAAAGGGATGGTCCGTGATTTGTCCTTTGACCCTCTCCGAAGCGTCGATCGCTGACGGTGGATGCCCCGCGAGGTCTGAAAGTTAGCGGGATGGAAATAACCACTCGAGTATGCACCTGTGGAACTGCGTCGTGACCCCTCTCAGCGCGAGTCGGCCAATACTCCTCCTCGTCTGGTAAGAAGCCAGGATCATGCCCGCTCTCGCTAAGCAACGTCGCCTCTTCTTCGGGCTCTCCAGCCCCATACTCTTTCTCCACTGTCTCTTTTCCTCTTCGAAGAAGACATGGAGGCGGACGCGGGAATTGCGTGGACGGGAATATGCATTGGTATGGGTGAGCGCGAGCCAGATGCGGGGTTGGATGCGGCGTGCTGCTGCAGTTGTTGCGGGGCCGGGCCGGACGGGTCGAGGCGCGCGTGGACGTTTCGGTTCCTGGGTCTGCGGAGCGTGAGCAGACGGATGAGAGACATAAAATGAGGCCGAGAGTCGGATAGGAAGGGAAAAGTGTAGTTGTGGTGCCCACGGAGATGGTCTTGGCCCGTTCGTGCTAAATGGGTTGTGGTACTGTACAGTACAATGCCGTCCAAGTCGAAGTCAATCGCGTGCATCAAGCGGAGCCAATCTGAGTTGGTCGGAGTGTAGTAAATCCGAGCCCAGTTTACCCCGCATCCTCATATCCCTCCGAGTCCACGACGCAATATAGTTCACCACCCATGTCTACAACGAGCCAAACAGCAGACCCTCCGCGAAACGACGATAACTTTACAGTTATATTCCAAGCTGCCTTGACCGAGTATGAGACCCTCACAGGCAAACTCTTACGCACCGATCCCTTTGCCAGGGAGTTCGACCACTGTGACAGCCCCCAGGCCATCTCGACCGTACTTCGAACACAAGCTCGGCCTTTCAGCAAATTTCGTAACAATGATGAGAAATTGATGGGCTGGTTGGATCCAATTGTCCATATCCTATTCTCGTTTTCAGCAACACTCGAAGGAGCAATCGGACTGGTAAACCATATTATGCATTCTTCATCTTGTTCTCTGACATTTGGTTCTCAGAAATTCCCTCCTGCACAAGCCATCTTTACCGCGATCGGTATGCTCGTTGCGGTACACTTCTTCCCCAAATGCTTTCTTGCACACATGTCTAATATTCTAATCTACAGGCAGCACGGGATGACATTGCAGACCACGATAAAGTCATCCGCCTCTTCGAATCGATCCATTTCTTCCTTCAACGCTTGAACATTTATATTGGGACCCCACTCACGGAAGAATTCACGGAATTGCTTGGGAAGATTATGGCGCAGATCCTTTCCATCCTCGCACATTCGATCAAGGCGATGACAGAGGGACGAATGAGTGAGTTATTCCAGGATCGACACTCCTCCTTGGCTGACTTTTGCAAAGAGAAATTCATGAAGAAGTTCACGCGAAAGTCAAACATCAAGGATGCACTCCTACAGCTTGACTACCTTACGAGGGTGGAGACTCTAATCATCCCAAGTCATATTGATAGCACCATTAACCAGACTGTGGAAGTGGTCGAAGAACGGTCTCTAATGATCGAACATCGTGTTAGCGCCATTGACCAGAAATTGGACACGATCGGAGAACGTACGCAATGTTTTCTGCTGTCCTTCACACATGTGCCAACCCTATGTCCCATTGCATCTCAAAGCAGAAACGCATGACCAACAACGTTTGTTAATTCTTAATGGTACCGTCATTGGGTGTCAACCCTGACACGCACCTCAGGGACGCAGATACAAAAGGAACTTCGAGCATGGCTTTCTCCTCCCGACTCTTCGATCAACCATAATATGGCTTGTCGGATTCATCATGATGGAACAGCAACATGGTTCATACGAAGTCCCAAATTCCAAGAATGGAAGAACAATGGCTCATTGTTGTGGATCAATGGGAATCGTACGCTTCTCCCTCCCATTCTACTTGATGGCACCCTGATTTCTTCTCGCATTATATAGCTGGTGCAGGAACAACCATCCTATGGTACGCAGTACCATCGTTTGATTACTTTGATATGGGATTCATTCTGTTGATCAGCTCTGCCATCATTGAGGACATCAAGAAGTTGCGAGAACGGACGCCAGCCTTGGTCGCGTTTCATTACTTCGACTACAAGGATAGTTCCAAACGCGATGTCCGTGGCTTGTTGGCGTCCCTTCTCTTCCAGCTCAGTGACGACTCTGATCGCTGCCTGGATCTTCTCTATCGATTATTCAAAACCTGCCACGATGGTGCCCAACAACCCAGTTCTCCCACCCTTGCAAATTGCCTCAAAGCCATGATTGGACTCCCGGGACAACTTCCTATATTTATCATCATGGACGCTTTGAATGAGTGTCCGAACAACAATGGAACCCCATCTGCCCGCGACGAGGTATTGGACTTTGTCGAAGATTTTGTCGGGTCAAGCTATTTGAATCTGTTCATGTGCGTTACTAGCCGCCCCGAGCAAGACATACAGGCCGTTCTGAACCCTCTGACATCTGCGTCGCGTCGCGTGGCCCTTCACGAAGAAAGCGGACAACGACAGGATATTTACGACTTTGTGCGCTCCTTTGTATACACAGACAGAGCTATGCGGAGATGGAAGGAAGAGGACAAGGAACTCGTTATCAAGACACTTTCAGAACGAGCCAGCGGCATGTGAGAACTTCTGTAACAGTGCACAGATTATCATTGCTCATACTTTCTGATAGGTTCCGCTGGGCGTTTTGCCAGCTGGATGCGCTTCGTCGGTCCTTTCCTTCAAGTCTTCGGAAGACTCTGAATGAATTACCGAGGACGCTAGATGAGACTTACGAACGGGCATTGGCAGAGATACCACAAGAAAGAAGGCACCATGCACGTCGACTGTTTCAGTGCTTGGTCGCGGCTTTTCGGCCACTTCACGCTGAAGAACTTGGGGAGATATTTACGATCGAGTTTGAACAAAGCACGACAGCCAATCTCATGGAAAGCTGGCGCCCTGAAAACCCGGAAGAAGCCATACTTTCCGCATGTTCCACTTTGATCACTGTCATCGACGATGAGGGTCAAAAAGTCATTCAATTTTCTCATTTTTCAGTCAAAGAATTTTTGACTTCCGATCGCCTCCGGATGTCCGAGGACGGTCACCTTCGCCAATACCACATTACCCTCGATTCTGCCCATTATATTCTCGCACGAGCATCCCTCACGGTGCTACTACGACTGGATAAAAACATTGATAAGAATCGCCTCGCGACGTTTCCTCTGGTGTTGTACGCTGCTGCGCACTGGTTCCTTCACGCCAAGTATGAGGGCATGGAACCGCGAGTACAAGATGCCATGCAGCAGTTATTCAACCCGACGAGTCCATACCTTGCAGCATGGGTTTGGATATACGATGCAGAATGGGGTCGGCTTCGATTAGTTGACCGTCTCTCTGATCGCCCGTTGCATCCAGAGGCATCTGCGTTGTACTATGCGGCATCATTTGGACTTTGTGGGCCGGTCAAGTACCTCATTTCCACGCATGGTGAAGACGTCAATGTCAAGTGTGGTTCTCACGGAAGTCCATTGCATGCGGCATCGAGGAACGGACATCTCGATGCCGTGTCTCATTTACTTGATTATGGGGCCAACGTAAATATAACCAACCAAACCAAGCACACTCCCCTATGCACAGCGTATCGTAGTCGACATCTTACGGTCATGCAGCTTCTGCTTGAACGTGGAGCAGCTGCGGACGTGTATTACGATCGTTTTGGATTTCTGATCCATGACGCATCGTACCGTGGACATGCTGAGGTGACACGCTTGCTTCTACAACACAATTCCAATATTGTAAATGCCGTCAGCGATGCAGACCGTACGCCACTGCACTGGGCGTCATTTAAAGGGCACGTGGACGTTGCGCAGATACTCCTGGAACATAGGGCTGATGTCAACGCCGTATCTGATTATGGAACCCCATTATACTATGTATCAGATGAAGGAAGACTCGAGGTTGTGCGTCTACTGCTCAAACACGGAGCGGACGTGCATATCCGGGGACCAGATTATAAGACTCCAATCCAAGTGACTAGGACGCGTGGACACCTTGGAGTTGTACAGCTGCTGTTGGAGCATGGAGCAGATAAAGAATAAGGTGGCAGGGCAAGTGTCAGCAATAGAGTACTTGTATCACAATTTGTTCTGTATCCTACAGGTTGTTTGTGATACATCTAATATTGGGTTTTTTCATGCATCAGTTCTGAAGACTAAGACTAATTAATATTACCACGGCTCCGCTCAACTCGTCACCCAGCTCAGCCAACTTGGGACGAGCGGAGCCGTCCCGAGCCGCATTGAGTAGTGCAATATCTCCTAGTTGGTAGGTGATCTCTAATGTGACTCGACTGAATCACTAACCCAGGCAATTCGACCCAAGACGACAGCAATGACGATGATGACTCACCCTTGAAACAGCGAAGCTGGGGGGCGGCTTGGGAAGACAGAGGACTTGATTAACGGTGTGTGTGTTTTTTAGTGGCGCCGGACTGACTTGATCATTGTGCAGCGAGGTAGTTCTAATCCAGACTGGCAAGTGCCTACACCCTCTAAGGCGACCAATACGGCCGACATGCCCTCCTGCGGTGTCTCGGACGGCGGCAAGGCACACTCAATCAAGGCCACTTTCAGCCTCAAGTGCACGCTCGGTTTCACTTGAGCTCTCACGCAGCGCCGTGTCAGGCTCGGGCCCTGCCTTGCCCTCTGGCTTGGGCTCCAATGCCTCAGGCTTTGCGATTCCCTTAGTCGCGCCAAAATGCGCAGCCGACACACAGCCTTGCGCAACAGCATTACATCCACCCCGGCTTCCCCTTCACCCCCGCGTCCGTTGTCCTTCTCCCTTAGATACGTACCTTTTTTTTCATTCCTTATTTAGTTTCATGTCCTCGGGAAATTTGTTGCCCCCTTTCGCGCGATTGCGCTTTCCTCGTCCCCTCCTCCCTTTTCTTTAGCTCCCTCTGGTCTATGAGTACGAATGTGCTTGTAGAGATCCAAGTCCTACACAATAACATGGGCTCTGTGACCTCGATGGACGGGAGCGATTTGTGGGCGAAGAATATGCCCATTGTGTGGTGGCTGCGTAACCAAGCTGCGTTCGCCAGGGTAAGGTGGACCGGGAAAGAGAGGAAGAGGAGTAGAATAAGAGAGACCTCGGCGGGTCTGTGCGAAACAGTCTCGGGCTTGTCAGTGCAGCCACAAGTCCCAACGCGGATGTAGTCAAGTCTGCC
>QFEY01003520.1:0-34952 GCA_003316435.1 Russula virescens | reverse complement strand
TGAGATCTCTGATGAACCTGTTAGGACCTTACGCCTTTATGGATATATTTGATCCTATGCATATCTGTAATCATACTGATGAACTAGGCAGATACGCGTACAAGGTAACATATCCCTACCTAGAGTCACTCAGTTGCCTGTATTAATACCGTTCTTCTTCCAGCACCAGCCAGAAATGATGTCAGTACTCTTGATCATGCTGCTGTACTGCGCGCTCACCGAGTGGATAGCTTGTATTCGCTGAGAGCATTGCTCAATGCCCTCGCCCCTCTCGTCGGTGCTGAGGCAGAATTGGGAAACAGAGCTGTTTCCACAGGTTGGGCAAAAGAAGCTAAGAAGGAAAAAATCGATGAATGGAGCTCCAAGGGTGTTGCTCTTGTAGAGGAAGACCTCAAGACACTTTTCCAGCGCGAGTATGAAGCAGAGTACAACGAGAGGATACGCCGAGTAGGTCCACTCCCCGCGGCTTTGAATCACTGTGGTTCTTACGTACATACTCTTAGCGACTTGGGCTTAGGCGTGCCGAGGATAAGGATGATGCGGTCCTTTTACAACCTTTGCTTACACTGCTAGCGGATCACAAGCTAGATTTTCATCTCACGTTTCGACATTTGACTCGCTTCCGACCGGCACTCCTCTCGTCCTCCGACGATTTCATCGACACCCTTCTTCGATTCACCTCTACCGGCGAGGTTCCGCAGCGCGATGAAGCTTCAAAGCAGTGGAAAGACTGGCTAGAAAAGTACGCGGCCCGTATCGAGAGCGAGAAAGAGGAATGGGTCGACGCCAGCTCCGGAGGCGACTGGCAAGCGCAGCGCGAGAAGGAAGCTCGCCTCGCGAATCCCCGTTTCATCTTGAGGCAGTGGGTGTTGGAGGAGGTGATCGCAAAAATCGAGGCGGATGCACGAAATGGGCGCCACGTTTTGGCAAAGGTGATGCAGGTGAGTCTTCGATACCTCTCGATCCTTTGGCGACCGAGTTCACGTTCGCCTTCGTTTTTTAATAAACGTAGATGGCATGTAATCCTTACGAACCTTGGGGCGGGGAAGACGGCGAAAGAACGGACGATGAGCTGGATGTAGAAACCAGAGAAGAGAAGAGGCTATGTAGCATCGGTGATACGAAGATGCTCGGGTTCCAGTGTAGCTGTTCCAGCTGAGCTATATCGAGCTCCTCGGGTACTAAGAAGGGCCGGGGCTTCGTAGAACGCCGCTACGTATTGTTATTCCCTGAGTCACAGAACGACGGATGGGTCTAAATGAAAGTTATGCCAACGTCCCTTCAAGAAAAGTGGTCGAAGTAAATGGACTGACCGTCTCAAATATACGTTTCTCAGGACCAGTTACCGCGGAAGGTCTATTCCGATATCACGGCATACCTTTCGATCACCACTCCAGTCGCTTCGCTAGATGAATTAATATAGGGCGTTTTCGTGGCAGAAGCGAACACTGGTTTCATACCTATGTCATCATGGCTGTGTCATCGAATATCACTCGCTGGGTCCTCATGTTTGGTGCACAGACCAGAGGTCTTGCACAGCCATGTAGCACAAAGGGAAGGTGGTCGCACAAAAAGAGGGTGAAACGTGAAACGCAGGCGTCGATCACTCCTTCATGTGCTGCTGTCCATCGAGTACACAGCTACCTTTTTGTTTAGAAAGTTCAATATATAGATGTAGTGCCTGAAAATTCAGTTGCCAGGAGAGTGACATCGAGCGCGAGCTAATGAAAGGGAATATTGTTGGGCCAGTGCTGATCGTCGGGCTCGTCGGGCAGCGGGTCTGCGGTGCATCTGAGACTAGCACTCTAGTCGTCCATTTTGGGATGATGCAGATTGTCGGGGCGAGGGTGTGCCAGTTATCATAAGTCGGAATGGAGTGTTACTAACTATGAGGAAGTGCGGCCGTAAACAGCCGTAACGCCTCAACCGTGACCGATACGATACGACTCCGATACGGCAAAAACCCGTACCCTAAAGTGTCCAGCGAGAGGGCCTACGGTATAGTAGCCGTACCTCATTACTGCTGCACCTTAATCGCATCATGATGTACGGCTACGGCGCGCAGCCCTACAGTATACTCGGCTAGTTCAATTGGTATCCAGATTAGCAACAACACACAGGTTCTGCACAGCCATGGCCTGCTCTCGAATTCATTTTTTTTGTATATACTTGACTCGAAATATAGTAGGTATGCGCGATTCACTGGAATTCGGATGAAGGCGAAGACACGTTACATTACAAAATCAAGTATCAAAGTCATCCCGACTTCGCATGGCGCCAACTTGAAGATGCAATTGTTAGCACGTTTGCCAAATCGGATGAGAGGCATCATGTATCATCCCCGCATCAAGGGCCCTCGCCACTATGGAGGCCCGTAACAGCATTACTTCCTGTGTACTGTCAGTATATAAAAAACACATCTCTACCCTCTTCTCCTTACTCCCACTCTCAGGCTCCCTTGCTCGATTCTATATCCCTGAATGAGTGAGCGCTCGAGATAACGGTCGATTGTTGCGTTGACATTTGCCTAGGTTCTTCTCCAAGCACATATCACCCCGATCTCGCAGCTGGGGACCTTATCCATGCCAGTGGGGATATTTCGTTTGCTGTTGACTCTGTGAACGCGCCTGTCACCGGCCTAGGCGGTGCAAATAGTTTCGAGCGTGAGGTCGTACATCGGGTCCGCCTAGCACACGACAAACCTGGTGCCGATGATGAGCGCGAGCATCTGTATGTTGATCGAGACGGAAATTCAGAGCCAGCAGATAATTCGGGGAGCGATATCAAGCGTTTTGTGTCGTGGCTGCGAGTGAGACTGCTCGTCATACGACACCATATCACACATCGGCCACTTGTGTTACTCAAAAATATTGGTGGGTCGCCACGTGCTTGTATTCTGACTTATTCTCACCTGTTGGTGGTCTAATCTAGTGATGACTATGTTGATCTTTACCATCCCGATGGCCGTGCGTTTACTTGCTGCGATGTTGCTGAACTGCGTATCTGATCGTCCTTGTAGAATTATATCCCCAACGGCGGCCAATATAGTAAGTCCATTTCTGCGATGTATGTCACACAATGTTACCTCTAAACCGACTATAGCGATATTTGTTGCCCTCATCCCACTTTCTAAGGTGTGCATTGTCCTCGGTCTTTGACGCGCGAGTGTTCTTCACGAAGACGTAGCTCCTCTCCTTCTCAAAAGAGGTATTGTACCTACGTCTTGGGAAGCACATAGCTGGTCTGCTTTCCCTGTTCTCTCTCACCCCAGTGCGCATACCTCTCATTCGAACGCTGAAACCCGCCTCCTGACAACACCATCAAGGGCACTATGTGGGTCTTCACGCTCACTTCTATACCTGTGCTCTAACATTGCACGCCACTACAGTACGAAGTTTCTTTTTCAGGAAAGTGGTTCCTCCCCCTCTACTAGGCATTCCTTCTTACTCGACGAACCCACAGGTTTATACGCTTCAGCAGTGCGAACTGCAAGTTGCACAACTTGCTTGTAGGTGCCGCTTTCTCGCCTCATTGGATACCGGTAGGACTATGGTCCGTGACGTGAGCGGAATGCGAGCTTGGCGACAACTGCAATGCAGTCCTCATGCCTTTTTCTGTTCATTTGCTGTTACATTCAGTTGTCCCTTCAGGTTACTGACTGATTATGCTCGGTTTATGATGTTGACAAAGTGGTCGGTTCTATCCTGAACAACCTGTGTGAGCGTCTGCTGATGCAGTGACTTTCACCAATCTGACTAACGGACTACTTGTAGTATTCATACCAGGTGTCTGCCTCTTTATTGGCTGTATTTATTCCTCAGAATATGGCTCTGGGACCGGTGTGTGTCTTACCCTTGATTGTTTCTTGCCAACTGACCATGGCCTGTATTCTGTTGACCCAACACAGGTGCCACACTACCAAACAAATCCAGGTTAACTCTGAGCGTGTTTTCCATTCTACTTCCCGCCATGTTCGGTATGGCCCTCCGTACGAAAGGACTTGATCCCCCATCGGGAGGCCACGATATTCTTTCGATTAGCCACGGTGTTCGTCGGACCTTTGTGTACTGCCCTGTCAAGCTAATCGGCCATTCACACAGGTTTCTGTCATCTTGCTTTTCAGTGTGTCCACCTTTTCCGGTCAAGTCACTCCATCATACCTTATTTTGTATCTCTAGTCTTCGTAACCTTCCGCATATCCCGATTTATGGCACATAGGAAGTTATCCCGCCAAAGGAAGCATCGTACATCAAATTTGGCACCCTCACCCAGTGATGCAATTGAACACGAAAATTCTCAACGGGATATACTATGCGCAGTGGAGGCTGGTGTATATGAAAAGCGTGAAGTGATGGAGCCTCAAATGAGCGTACAGACAGCTATCACGCTCTTTCTTGTCGTTGTTATGGTCGGTCTATGCATCGCTCACAATGTTCCGGAGGCCGATTATGTGTGATAGGTCGCCATACCTCTGGTGGCTGAGGGTTTCATCAGGTTCATCGGAGACCTTGCTAGCGGCGTTAGGAGTCGGTCAGAGTTCGGTGCCATCGTTCTTTTTCCAATCATAGAAAATTTTGTCAGTAAGTAACTTTGAACATTACCATTTCCTTGCGGCTTCCGGATTGCGCGGCTTTCTACCCACAGAATACGAACGAGTTATCGTCACTACTAAGGGCCCATTAGAAAAGAAACTGACTGTGGTCATGCATAGCGTGGTGGACTCGATTATCGTGGGTGCTGACTTATTCCATCTTTGTCGCGGGTTCTACTATCCTTTGTCCCTTTTGACAGGAAACTGTATTTTTGGTCACACCGTATGTATGTGTGAAGGGTTATAACGTGGTGCTGATTACATTTTGTAGATTCACCGTACTTTTAGGGTGGCACCTGCACATACCAATGACCCTTTTTTTCGATCCCTTACACTGCATCGTCCTCCTCGTCTCGGGTAAGGCCCTTCCCTGCGATTTTTCCGATCTGGTTGTCCAGTAACTGCATGTTTGTATAGTTGTGGCGATCAATTGCGTCCCACGAAATAGCAAGTCTGACTGGCTGGACGGCATAATCCTCGTATGTCCGTATACCACCCTCCTCTTTTAGTCTCCCACTTCTCACTTCGTGACTGACGGTGCTTTTGGTAGGCCTCTACGTCATAGTCGCATTTATATTCTGGTTCTATCCAGGATCCGATCCCGCAGGCGTACTCGGGAGTTGCCAGATTACATTTCATATTTTGTGAGGGTGTAAATGTTGTCCCGACAGAAAGAACAGAGACAAAAAGAAAGCAACTGTGACTAAAGGAAAGGACATATCGAAGGCTTTCAGTAGGGCTGCCGCAGAATCTATGGACCAGTCCAAGGAAGGGCCATATACCCGCCCCATTGCACAAATAATTACTTTTACGACGTGCCTACTGGACGAAATTGTATGTCATGAACCAGAGTATGATCGAATATACTGTTGAGTACGATACAATCAGTCATACTCGTAATGCATCGGGTGATTTGCCCTTGACATCCCTCCAGTTCTTCGCCTTGTGCCCAGATATGCACGAATATGAGGGAATATGTAGAAACATATAGTTACTATGTAGATGTCAAATTTTGAGGGCAGTTGGTTGAGAAAAAAAAAAGAAATGGTTGATGGCAGGTGCATTACAGTACTACAGTAATATGTGCACGTGCACGTGCCGTGTGGTAATTCCCAATACCACAATACATCACACTCGCATTCTGACCCTGAACGACATGCCTCGCGACTCAAACGGGAGCGCGCCGCTCTGCCTAGCTTGTTCATCATCCCTGCCACCCCGACTGTGGAAGCAGACACTGGAAAGCAGCAAGAGCAGGGAAGGTACGTCGTCCTCCGGCGGGAGGAAATGGGATGCCGGTCGTAGATCGAGCTCTGAGCTATTTCTGACACCGTGCTGCGGACGTCCGATATGTCCCTCTTGTGTGACGTCGAATCCTCGGTTGATGAGGTATAATCCTTGCCTTGCCTGCCTTGGGGGCGTCGGTGCCGTCAGTGCAGAGAAGGTGCTGCGCGGACAGCACCAAGTAGCGTCGTCTAACATCGACGGTGCTGTTCGAGACGAAGACGTCTTTGTGGTTGGCGATGAGGATGAAGACGATGATTCTGAGACACATTTTGGAGAAGTTGCGAAAGCCCCTAGTCGGATTCTACCACCGCCTGACGTGGAGCCACTGAAACCCGATATCAACACCACACCGAGTGCGGATCCCGTCCAGCAGTCGGATAATGCTTCTGAAAGCGATCAAGGTAGCCCTGGGATGTATTACATTCGGCCGGATGATACATTATTAGGAATATCTCTCCGCCTCGGAGTCGACGTGAGTACTACTATTACCCATCCGCGTATGGTGTGCTTCACTGTGTCTCTCGTAGGGCCGAACTCTTTGTAAGCTGAACGACCTCCCGCCAAGTACGCTGCGCACGACGCCACATTTGCTGCACACGCGGACGTTTCTCGTACTCCCACAATCACACCCACGACAAAACGCCGCCGATACAACCGACGTCTCGCCTGAAGGAGAAGCCCGACGCGAGCGGACGCGCGCGCAGGTGGCGCTCCAGCGCGTGACAAGGGAGGCGGATGACGGGGTTGCGCAGGCGTACGTCGCGCTCGCTGCGGAAGATAGCGAGTCGGGATCTGACGTTCTTCCTCTCAAAGCTGAAGGAGAAAAGGAGAAGGTGTCGGTGTCAGGGCGAGCGGTGGGTCGGACGATCGAGGAGCGGGCGGTGAATCGGTATTTGGATGACGACGAGTGGGAACGCCGGGAGAGGAACGCGGGGAGGGGTGTGCATATTCAGGGGCTGCCGATTGGAGGGCCTCGAGGTGCTACGGATGGAAAGAAAGATGAAAAAGGAATGGTCGGTTGGTGGGAACGATGGGGGCTGTGACGACTAGAGTAGAATTACGGGGAAAAGTGGATACGTTTTCGGCCAACGACGCTACTTAGCAGGAAAATAAACGACACGTGTCTGACAGCAGCCGATTGATTGCACTGCATGTGATGGTCCGGTGCAGAAAAATCACATGCAATCCGCAAAAAGTGACGTCCCGGAACTTGTGATGAAGAACAAACGCAGGGCATTAATAAGGCCTCAACGGATTCTGTCTCTCCCTCTCTCACTACTCTCTGAAACCTACAGAATATATCTATGGCAGCACCCAGGCAACTCCAGAAGCTCACCCGTGACGATGTGTTAAAGCACAACAAAGCTGATGACCTCGTAACCAAACTCCGTCTTTCGTGCCTTTTTCTCCTCTCCTGAATTTCATTCCCCTTTCAGTGGGTCATCATTGATAGTAAGGTTTACGACCTTACTCGGTTCAAGAGCCTTCACCCCGGCGGTGCTGCCGTTCTCCTCGATGACGACATCGGTCCGTAGCCCATTCCTCTCTCCCTGACAGTTTATTTCATCGCTCATACTATCCCCATCCATATTCAGCTGGTCAGGACGCCACCGACGCATTCTACGGTCTCCATCGTCACGAAGTTATCGAACGGCCCCAATATCAACGCCTCCAAATCGGTTACATTGACGGCGAAAAACCGTCCTTCAAAGGCCGCATTGGGTCCGAAATCAGCAGAGTACCCTATGCCGAACCTACCTGGTTAGCCGAGGGCTACCACAGTCCCTATTACAAGGAGGTATGGGCGTCATGGTATCCCTCGTGTGATGATACTCTGAACTTGCGTTTTGGTGTTAGAGCCATCGTAGGTTGCAGCAAGCCATGCGCAAGTTCCACGATGAAGTTATCTACCCTGACGCACAAGCCCGCGAAGAGGATGGTAAGCGACCCAGTATAGAAGTCGTCCAGAAAATGGCGTATGTCATATCGTATATTCGATTTGATGGTTTATCCCTAAGGGTTTGAATCAGGGAACTCAATCTCCATGCGATGCGTACTGGTCCTGGAAAGCATCTCAAGGGCTTGACCCTCATGGGTGGTATTGTCACGCCCGAGGAGGTATGTTTAGAAAGCATTCTTTCTCCCTCACGCGCTGACAAAATGCTGCTACTAGTTCGACTATTTCCACGAGGTGAGCTCACCACAGTTGATAATATAGGCGCGTTCTTACCCTTACAGCTCATCATCCATCAAGAAGTCACGCGCTGTGGTGCTCGAGGTTATGGAGATGGTAACTTTTTGCACCTCACCTTCGTTTCGGATGCTCAACATGGGTCCAACCGCAGGTCTCCAGGCTGGCGCCATCATCGGCCTTCCTCCCGTGTTGAACTTCGGCTCACCCGAGCTTAAGGCCCGCGTCATCCCGGAGGTGTTCTCCGGGAAGAAGTTCATCTGTCTTGCCATCTCTGAGGCATTCGCTGGAAGTGATGTTATGGGCCTCAAGACCACAGCAAAGAAGACCGAAGACGGCAAACATTGGATCGTCAACGGGACGAAAAAGTGGATTACGAATGGACAGTACGTGACACCGCTATACGACTGCTACGTGTTCCTGAGCGGAATTTGATCGATAGCTTTGCGGACTATTTCACCGTCGGTTGTAAGACCGATAACGGTTTCACTGTCATTCTCGTCGAGCGCGGCGAAGGCGTCGAAACGATGTCAATCAAGACGAGCTATTCTCCGACAGCTGGAACAGCTTATGTCACGTTTGACAACGCAAAGGTGCCCGTTGAGAACACGCTTGGCCCTGAGGGAGGAGGAATTTTCGTCATTCTCAGGTAAAATTCACGGCTTATCAAGTGCACATCGAGGACCTTACGCCGCGTATTTTACCAGCAATTTCAATCACGAACGTTGGGTGATGACTACTTCCTCTGCTCGTGCTCAGCGCGGGATTGTGGAGGAATGCCTGAAATGGATCAGCCAACGCAAGGCATTCGGAAAGCCCTTGGCATCGCAGGCCGTCGTCCGCAGCAAGGTCGCTGCCATGATCGCTCGCGTAGAGTCGGTGCAGAGTTGGCTGGAGAACATTACGCATCAAATGAACAACATGGTGCGTCCGCTTCAGTTCTCAAAATAAATTCGCTCGTTTTGCCGCAACTAAGGAAATTTTTTATTTTATTTTAGTCGTATAAGGATCAGGCGAAGTACCTGGCGGGGCCGATTGCCCTGCTGAAAATGTACGCTACTCAGACGGCTCAGGACACTGCACGGGATGCCGTACAGATTTTCGGTGGACGTGGAATTACACGGACGGGGATGGGCCGCTTCATCGAGCATGTGAGTAGCAGTGCTCGCGCCGTTTCGTTTTCATCTTGAGCAAATGATTGATTGATTCGTATGCAGTATCACCGAACTATAACGTTTGATTCGTTGCTTGGCGGTGCCGAAGACGTTCTCGGCGATCTTGGCGTCCGACAAGCTCTGCGCGCTATGCCATCAAACGCAAAACTATAAACCTCTTTTTTTTCAAACTAAATTTTATGGCTCAAAGTAATTTGTAATAACACCATACTCAGACCCAAAGCATCATTCGTGCAGCGTCCAAGGTTCTGAATTTTATTATTCTATGACAAAACTTTGATCCAATGCGTGTCATGCTTTGCGCGGCCCAAAACGAGATATTAACGGCAAAGTGTCCCGCATCACTTGTAAACAACTATTGTTTATCCTCTCACCGCCGTGTGTTCTGTGAGCGGACACCCAGTCCCACGCTTGTCGCGATCGAAGGACCCCATCCGAGCCATTCGACGATGACGGTCTTTGCGAAGATCTCGCCGAATCCGAGCATTACGCCATTGACGAATGGCAAGAAGAAATTGATAGACAACGAAGAGCAGAACGCCCAGAAACGCGTGCTCGCAGGGAGCGTGTTATCGAACACGGCGAGGGTCATCGATGCCGCTGCCGCAGCTGCCGTCATGGAATGAGCGCCGGCAGTGGTCGACGTTGACGTTGTTGCTGCGGGGGCTTGATGCTGCTGCTGCTCGGGCGAGTGAGGGCGCGAGGGCTCGGGGAACGACATGGACGGGAACGAAGAAGTAGGCGATGACGGCAGGTTTTCCCAGTGTGGCGAATCGGTCGGGTCGCCCGTCGCGGAGCGCCGTGCGGGTGCGTTAGAGCTCGTAGGTCGAGGCTGCTGATTCTGCTATGTCCGTACACGGGAGTAGGTGGGTGGACAGCAAAGATACAGAGGGGTGAAGGAGAGAGAAAGAGGAAGACAAAAAAGGCCAAGTCAGCAACGAGAAAGAAAGATGAAAGGGAGGCATGAATAAAGAGTCGTACAGATGGGTGCGTCCCTTGTGTATGCGCGGCGCGAGACGACGATAAAGAATCTTCGGGTGACGTGAGGGGCGCAGACGATGGTGCTGATGCTGCGGCATCGGTACCGCTCGCCGCACTCCGCTGCGACACTGCCTCCCACTCGCTCGTGCTGACGCTCGTGATGCTCGTAGCGCTCGTATCCGCGCGTGTAACGTTCCCCCGTGGTCCCCCAACGGCACTAGCACCGGCACTAGCGCTCGTGGCGGCGGCCTGCTCTGCGCGCTCGCGCGCACGACGTTCTTCCCACCGCGCTCTTTCGATCTCGGCGCGGGCGCGGACGTCGGCGCTTTGGCGGCGCCATTCGGCAACGTGCGCTTCGTACTCGGCTTTCCAGGCTTCCTGCTCTGCTGGTGAGACGGAGATGGAGGAGGATGCGGACTGTGGTTGTGAGGGTTGTGAGGAGGAGGTATCGGTGGTGGTGGTGGGGGCGGAAGCGGAAGAACTGGTTAGTTCTGAGGTTGGAGAGACGCGGGTGAGGTTGGAGGGGACGGAGAAGGGATCGGATAACGCTGCCTGTTTGTTGTTGGTGATGATGATGTGTTTTTGACGGTGAATAGATCTGTGCAAGAGGCAGGAGCAGGGGAGGGTTATTGCGAACTCACCTGGAGGAGGTCGTCGGCGTCTGGGTGCAAAGGAGTGGTACGGTGGTCTGACATAAGTGAATTAATTACTGAGAAGAAGCTGGGGGGGATTACGCTCCTCGTTGCCAGTGCGTGCGCAGTAGATTTTCGAGGTCGAATGAACGGATGTGGGAGGTGCTACAAACAGCGACAAATCTTGAACCCAATCAACCAATCAGAAATCATTAATTCTAACAACCCATTACGCTCAACACCACGCTCTGTTCGCAAGGTGTCGTAGGGTTTGTCGGTCGGATATTTAGGTACGATCATCGATGTTCTGATTTCAGCGAATCGTATTGACATCGCGCCATCGATCAAGTCAAATCGAATTCGTCAAACGGACATGAAACCATCTACTGGTAGCATCTCCAAGTGCAACCATCAGATATACGTCTCTCTAGCTTCTTAACATATAAACCTATGGCGATCAGTCCCATCCATCAACTTTCGACCTACCCATGGTGAAACATGGGCCAAGTCCGCGAGCAAGGAGCGATACGTGAGCGACCTGGAACCAAATAGGGCGCTGTATGATGATACTGATGATCGTCCACATCCCAGCCCTTCTTCTGGACCCGTCCACCTGACCCTCCAACCGAATTACCAAAACACACCCCCAGTTATCGTGTGCTCAGTTACGCAGGCGCAAAAGTCACTCTTCTCTCCTCCCCCCCTTTGTATTTCTAGACATTCCACGGCTGATTTCGGCACAGACACCCTGCGAGCGAAAACAAGAATAACTCGAGCTGATTTGACATCCCAAGGTACATCCTCCGCCACGACACTGCGAACAAACCTGATGGACCCTTCTGATGTGCAGGGGGCGATTTGCAAAAGGCACCGAATGCGGGGGCATCAATGCTAATGGAATCCGTGGGGTACCCTTCGATGGAACGACTGCGGTTCCCTCACTATTTGTCGAGCGGCAAGTGAGCGGTTATACCAAAATATCAACGGGTAAGGCCGAACTCCTGCTCGGACATCGCGCATGTCAGTAAATCTTTAAGGTAATAGACAATTTCACGTGGATTATGACCAAGAGTAAGCTCTGGCGCCAACAACGCTCTCATGTTCAGCTGCTGCGAACCGCTTCAGAACCCTATTAATAGGGGTCTTCGTGATATCGCTTGATTGCTCATACTTAGTGTGGTCTAGTCTCTCTTGCACTTGGTCAATTCGGGCGCAAGGGCATCAAGTCTATGGATCGCCGGAGACGGAAGTTCCCAGACGAAGGAGGGAGCGCATGGGAAAAGAGCGGCTGATATCTGGCACCTGCCTGATCTGGTCGACAGATGATGGAAGTCATAACTCACGGAGGCGCAAAGAATATCTCTCCTTGGACGGTTGCTCCGAGCCGGTAAGAGGTATAGTTACCTTTCAGACCAGCTCATACAATTATTGATGTACCGAGATGATAACGTCCTGTGGTACACATCAGAAAAACTACGTGAATCGAAGAGGGTGAGGATTCGCGGCGGAACGCGGACATGTCATCTCAAGATCCGCAGTGCCACCGATACTTGACCACTGTAATGACTGCTCTACCGCCTAGTTGATAAGGTCGACTCGAGGCAAAGAGGATATAAACGTTGGGCGCGACGTTGATTACACAGAGAGGAAAGATGGCCCTGGGTGACATAATTTCCGCGTTGGGAGCTTGTTTTCGTGAGGTGTGCGCAACAGGGACCGAAAGTGATGATCTCGAGAGATAAAAGCGCGAATGTTCCAGGGAAACACCCTAACCTGAGGTATCTCTTACTAACCGAGAAATAACCGAGACCAAGCCGCCCAGATAAGGTATAGACGGACACCTGGTCCCCTACAATAGAATACTGCCTCGCCCTGGGTGCTCTAGAGGATTTGTTCGCAATGTCTAGCGTATCGTAATTGAAATTGCAGCCCAAGGCGGCTGCAGGGGTTGCGGACCAGATCGGCATGGAATCCGGGGGCTTGACGGTTCGAGAAGTAATCTTCTGAATAGAAACATGAGCCCCGTCGATTACTAGTAAAGACCGGAGAAAGGTCCAAACACGAGACAACGTTGACATTCGAGGACAAAGAGTCGCATGGGTGTCGGGTTTTGCAAGAACCTCTCTACCGCGGCGTTGGCGCCCCGTGTTCCTACGCCAATGAATATCAAGCACGTAGGCACGCAAGCGCCGTTAAGCTGTTGATCATAACGAAACTGTACGGCAGAACAGAGTTAACGTATGAGGGGTGGGATTAGGTGGAGTGGGATGCCCGTGGAAATGGGCTGAATTGAGCCTGAACCTCAAGTTTTGGGCAGACATCGCTTACAGAGTTGTGGCTTGTATCGGACTTTGAATTTATCCAAGGCGTTAAACTTGTCGGGCTTCAAGTTTTTCGAGAAAGAAACACTTCACTTTTACTATCATCAATCACTCCTCAACGCCCCCGCCCCCAATCGCTGCTCCTCAGGAGGTCTTTACCCCCAAACTTTCTCGTTCCGCCCTTACCGAATATCCCACGTCGCGGATTTTTTTTGGTCCCATGTGACTTGATCACATACACGGCGACCTGCCAACCTTCTCACCACAATCGCATCTATCTCAACTCGGTTCCCCCTCCCCTGTTTTTGTAATTTGGCGTTGAAGTAGATTAAATTTCGCACATCAGCCTCTCTGGGTTCCAAGAACGAATAGGATAAATGTCTCCGTGGCTTCCTATCATATTCCGGCGTGACTTAGGGACAAGCAATCTTGGCCTTCACCCCTTCCCTGATGCCTTCGATGTACACCGCTGACCCTTAGGGTTGACAATGTTACTACTCCCGTTGACATCTGACCGTCTTACCGCACATCTTAGTGCGCCAACGATGAAATCGGCCGCTTGCATATGCATATGTCAATTCGCCACGTCATCACCGTAATTTCGCGATCCGCTTTTCCTGGATTTTTAACGCGCGTCTGCCTCTTGTGCAACGCTCACCGAGATCCCCTGCTCCAAGTTTCAACGAGGTACTGCCCCAGTCATGTCGTTATTGACCAAAAGGTGTGTAGGCTCTTTCGGTCCGACCTGTTGCCACTCACGCAACGCGTGTGTTCACAGTGTATCCACCTGTCTGACCTCGTGACGGTGCCCGTGATCTTCTGGGGGACAATCTCGCTCATGTTGACTATGTGTCAGAACCCAGAATCTTGAATAGCCACGGGTGAGGCATCTCGTGATGTCTGAATCCGCTCTTCCATCCGAGACGACGTATTTACCTCGCCCCATTAATCAACTGAGGCGCTTTTACGATAGTATCGCTCCATCGGAAGGTGCAGTAGCCGATGCCCTGGAATGGGGACTTTTATCCGCCCAAGAGAACGAGCTATGCCTTAAGTGGTCCATCTTATCACCGAAGTCTTGGGATATAGCCAAATATATGTGCCTAATCTCATAGCTCGGGGCATCATCTCAGTAATCTCCCCTAATTAGTTGGTTGCAGTGTATCTGTGTATCTACATTTATACCAACTTGCGTTGTAGCACTGGTCGAATGTGCCTATCATGGAGTCCATTTTCGGAGGCGATCAGAATCCCTAGACCACGGTCAAATAACCGGGTATCTGTCATGGGGTCCGTGTCACCTTCCAAACTGGACGATAAATATGTTGCGAGAGTGTGTGGTATCAGCATTATATCGCAAAGATAACAGGAAATGTCCGCTTCCGAGTCCGCGAAGGGCATGTGTAGCTATGATCCTTGATCCTGGACACATGACTTGCAAACACTCCGAAGAGTGACAAACAGAAGTTTGCGCAGGGCCACATTACCCAAACGACGTTACACAGCCAATCGCACTGCTCCCCCTTCCATCTTACCCAGTCGTACCCGTACCTCGCTGATTGTGATTGTCTCCGCATACCGATCTGTTACCGATCTATCAGAGTGCATGGCCCTCAGGTCAAACCGTGATTTCATTTTGGTTGTTGTTCGTCCCTCACAACCCTTACCTTCTTCTCTCCTCCCTCCCCCCTTATTGAATTGTTAAGCGTCCGATTTACCACATTCGTCTCTTCAAGTTCCCTGTAATACAGAGTATGGGATCATTTATTTTTTTGGGGCCAAGTGAAGAGATATGATCCCCACCCCGCACCCACCCACACAAACATAACCCCTCTCAGATTCCCCCTTCCTTCCTTGCTTCGCCCGTAATTATTTTTCGCGTTTTTTTTATTCTAAATGCGGGGCCGGATTCTCGGTTCGCGCTCTCCATCTGCCGTAGCCGCTTTTCCCGCTGGCGCTCCCTCTCACACACACAAACGGCCGACAGGCCCTGTAATAAGCTATGCGGGTCCTTTTCCCTTTCTCCGCCCCCAAAAAATCCTATAAAAGCCAATGGATAGGTTTTTCGAACTACACGCCCACCGGTGCAGACATTCCCCCCCCTCCATCCCACCTCCACTGGGTACTCCCAGCCCCCACCCCCACTGGCTCTCCACCCTAACTTGCCATTTTGATAATTTCCCTTTGTCACGCCTCCAAAAGGCCCATCCACGAAAAAACTCAAACCCCGAGTCCATCTGCGTATAATACCGGTCCTCCCAAAAACCCAAACAAAAGACAGACACCGACACCACAGCGTGCCCCGGGCCGTCGATCGATAATGTGTAAAGAGGAATGGTATGCACCCCTTCCGCTCTCTCTGCCATCTGCGCACCCGTACTACGCGAATGATATCCTGACGCCCGGCCCTCTCTCCCCCAGCCATGGGAACCAGTACCGAGGTTGCGGGGTACATCATACCCTTTTATCCGAGAAAGCGCGCGTTTACCTGACTTTACTTCTCCCCATCGGCGCCCATTATTGCGCGCGTCTCTCCATAACAAACAGCACTACGTTCGGCTATATTGGACCGGGAACAGGACCGACTGCGGGTCACCAGATTGTCTCCACAGCATGGCGCACAGACACAAGACGGCGCGGACGTGCAAGTGCAGCCGGGTACGTCGCTCACTCCTTCCCATCTCCTTCCCCTCCCTCTCTCCTCCCCTTTCTTGTTCGTTTTCGTGGTTTCCAATTTCATCGTTTCTGATTTCACGCATTTCACGCGGGATGGCCACGCCACCGAATTTTTTTTTTTTCATACATATCTGTCCAACACCGCAGACCATATATGAAGACCGCCGCGTATTGAACTTGATTCAAGAGCCGTGTGACAACTGCAAGGAAGCCAGTTATGATCGCGGTCGACGCCGCTGATCGGCAGATGCCCTCCCCGGTCTTCGCCTCACGATTTACTGCTACTTTTTGCGACGCCGAAATGTCCTCATGCCCCTCGCTGTTTTCTTGCTGTGTACCTTTTCTTTGTCCGTAAAACCGATAAAAATACCTATAGTACGAGCCGCACTTCAATCCATACACGTACTCTGTATTCACATAGACCTAATTTCGAGTGTTGACTGAAACTCACCGAACATCGCACGAGCACGGATTAAGGATCTGTCGATACAACTACGGCCGCAATATCTCACCCGGGATAGAAGCAGCTGAGCATCAGTCAAATAGTCGCCAGGTTGGGCTCTTGTAAGACCCGTCAGAGATGTGCGCTTGAAAAGGGCACCGCGAATAACAACCTCGGAACCACCCAAAACGCATCGTTCCGTAGCGTCGGTCTTCCATTGGAAAAGGCCTGAATGCAACCTCGGAATGCACAGAATTTCATTCATTCGGTCAAAGAAAGCATTTGGTGTCGCACAACACGACCCGTGCCCGTCGATGCCTTTCCGTCCGATCAGTGAAGAAGCACCGGAGACACAGAAAGACAAATCTCATGTGAAGAAACACCGATTAAGGTCGGACGTCTGCAATGGAATCTCAACGCGGGTTTGTCATCAAAGAACTTCATCCCAACTACTCCCTACGACAAGCGAGAAGGTAATCTGCATACACCGACCCATACCTGACAGTGTGTCAAAAGGAATCGACCGATAGACCCGCTATGAATCGACCAAACATGGGCGCCTGAGACACGACGACGACTAAGAGCCTTAGCGAGACGTTGGGCATTCAGTGGGAGTGTATGGGGACGGGGGAGGGGGAGGAGGGAGAGGGGTTGCTCAGAACCGCCGTTCCCCGCGCTTGATGGGCTGCTTCGTTCCACGCCACTTCAATTCGCCGCGCTTGGCGCCATCGTCGCTGTCATCGCCGCCGCGATCCTGTCCCTTTGTTCTTGACCTCTTATTCGGGCGCGGCGGGGAGGAGTCAGAGTCCGACGAAGACACCTTCGAGGGTACACTGCTTCGTGCCACAGAAGCTGGCGCGTGAGATCCAGGGACCGATGATGCGGGACTACGGGATCGAATGGCCGGCAGGTTTTGGGCAACTGTGGGTGTAGTGCGCAAGGTACCCTTGCCCTTGTCCTGTTGCTGTCTAGGGGAGAGTACGGAGATACTGTCATAATCATCATCCCCTCCGGCCTCCGTAGGTGGTGGATTCCCGGTCGTTGCCTGGCCGAAAATGCCCGTACCCGGATCTTGTCGCGCAGCCTTCGCCTTGGTGGGGGGTTCATCTTCCGACCCTATCTTCACCTGCCATCGTTCGACAAGATTAGTTTATCGGCCGCAGTAAACGGGCCGCTTACTCACACGTAGGTTGGGTGACTGAGCATGTTCCGGGTCGAGAGAAGGAAGGCGGTGGGTCGGAGTCTTGCTAGGCATCCTGTGACTTCCTGCGGCAGAACCGACGGAGGGCAGTGTGAGTTCTGGGTTTTCGAATTCACCATTGATGGCCGCTGCGGTGCGTAACAACGGGCATGAGCGACGCGGCAGTGCGCCAACTGCGAAGAAGACTTACGAAGACTGGTGTTAAAGGCGAAAAGGGCCGACAGCCGGCGGATGGTCGTGCATATGCGCGCCTGGGAGAAGACGTTCCTTATGTGCGTGTCCACGCTACGACGCGCTGGCCGGCCTGTTCGGTCAATCGTCTGCGAAGTGATGCTTAGATATGAGGCCCTTCCTGAATCTGGTGAAATCGGAATAGAAAGTGACAAGAACAACGGTAGTACAATGGGGACTCCGGTGCAAGACATTTCCTAAGGGGTCATAGCCACGGGCGCTACCATCGAGCCCCATGATACGGCATGAGGCGGTAGTTTAGCCCCGCGCCAAAGTGAAACGAGGGTGCTCATGATAGTGTGGGATTTGTTGAAGCCTACCTTTTCGAGATCGCTGTCGGAGATCTCGCAGATTGCGTCCGGCGAGATGAATGCCAGGTAAGCGGTGCTGAGAAGCGGTATCGTGAGATGCTTCGAAAGCACGTCTGCAGATTGCTTGAGTCCGATGGAAAAAGTCTCCCATCTCCATTCGAAGGAATCCCCACGGAAGCTGACGGCTAGGTCCTACAGAACCTGTGAGAGCCTGAATGGTCCACAAGAGCAGACCATACTGAATAGCGGGATTGAGTCACGTCGAAGGACAGAGCGCCCATCATGCCAGGTGAGTGCGTGTCAACCAGAAACTGTAAAACCTGATCAAGCCAGTTATCCTCCTCGGTTTCTGGAAGATGCCTTGGGGCGCTGTCGGTATTCAGCGTCGACCACCTGCGATTCAATTGCTGCCTGGAAAGGACTGTAGCCATCAATGATCGAGTGAGTACCTTAATGAAGGGGGAAGTGAGTTCACAAATCACACACCCTCGACCCATACGGCCTTAAGGTCCGTTATCAGGAAGACGCATGTTTGATCGGCCAAATTTGTGTGTAATTTCTACTGGGAGACGTCCCAAGACGTCAAACATGCTATAATTTTATCATGAAATAGGGACGAACCATAAGGTATGGAACAGAGTTCTCATTATCGACTTTAACGAGCCACTCCTTTGAGAGGAGATGTTTTGAGTGTTCCTGCAAATCGATGTGGTTACGAATGCTCTTTGAAAAGACAAAAGGCGACGTGTCCGAACCTCATTGAACTCGTCCATTGATGACGCGAATGAGCAGACACGGATGACCGCGTCTGTTCATATTACGCGATGACTAGCGTGGGAATCTAAATAGCCCAATTTCATGGAAATGATTATTACTGTATTGTGCACTATAGTCCCACCATATATCTCAGTCCTCGTCCTCGTCCTCGTGCTTATCCTTCTCAAACACATTTTTGGGGGGATATGCGAGACAATGTCTCGGAAAAGACGCCAACTTATCATCCTTCTTTCGAATTCCCAGGAGACGACGAGATCACCTCCCACCCTACATCCCAAATCCCCACCGAGTCAACATCCAATCCTTCGAACGATTTTCCTATTTGTCGTCTTGTGATACAAGAAGGCAGATTTATCTCGCCAAAATGGCGCCTTGCCGTCATCGATGGCTATTCAGAAGTCCAGTTCGGGCGAGACGCGGCACCGGCTGGCGTCAGCACTCCGAGGATCCGACTTAGGGACATGGAAGTCTCCAAGCTTCATGCGACGCTTTTCTGGGATGCTGAGCGAACCGAGTGGGCTGTTGTGGATATGGGGTCGAAACACGGGACGTTTGTCGGGTCCGGCCAGGATACGAATCGTGTGAGGTTATCCTCGTCTCGGGAAGCCAGCATGCCCAAACGCTTGAAGCATCTAGACAGGTTGTCCCTCGGTAGTACGACTTTTGTGGTGCACATTCACGAGAATCGCCTTCCTTGTTCCGACTGTTCTGCATCCGGAAAGGGCGATGACGAATTCATTCCGCTCTTTTCCCACCGGACGGACAGGGACAGTAGCTCAGTCGTCCAGGCTGATCGGGGCCGCAAACGCGGTGCGGATTCCACCGATGACGTACCACGCAACGCAAAGAGGGCACTTGCGTCACTGAAGAAAAGTTTGCTAAGCCGACCTGGGGGTATCCTTCCATCTGCGTCCCCGCGCAATGAACGAGCGCACACATCCAACCATGGGGCCGTGCGTAAAACTACATTATCGAATGTGACAGGACGGCCCCAGGGATCGCCCACTCCAATCTCTCCCCGCGTTATCGGTAAACGGACGGCGTCCGTTAGTGCACAGGAAGGGTCGCGTTTCACGCCAATTGCATCACCTGAATCTACAACCGTTGGGCAGCTGGCGAGGAAGGAGGTGTAGGCAGGGAACCTCTGATCGAGACACGGGATATACAGTAATTCGGGATGGTACTGCATTGTAGATTGTACGTAACGTCACGCGAGCGTAACGCGTGGACGCGTTATTTGAGGTTGTTATTTTTGGGATCACGTGGCAAGTTGTGTCCAAAAAAAGCGAATTGCATTTGGCGCGTCCAAGTTGTTGTTGTGAACACAACCAGCGGCTGGCCTCGTCCACATCGCCTGCTTTTCTTCCGACCACCCTCTTGTGGTCTCTCCTCTTCCCATATTATCGGGGCCATCTTCTCCACCCTCTTCTCCACCCTCCCGTCTTCTCCCACTCTCTCCTTTCATCGTCATCCTGGCCCTGTTCCTCTCTTTCTGTTTCCCGTGTCTCTTTTCTAAGTTTTGTCCATCTTACAATCATCTTTACTTCATTATTTCCTGTTAGGACCTAGATGGCTCATCGTGTACGCCATTTGCTCCTGACGGTCTTTGTCGCCACATACTCACACGCACTTTGCCACATTTCTCTGTTCGTTAGCTACCATTGCGAAACCGGACTGGTATCCAACGCCCCAAGAACCTAGATGAGAATGCAACTAGCAAACTGCGGCAGACTGTTGGTGCAGCTTTACCCGGCGGCGTACGGGGTGGAGTTACTGGTGTCAATGCTTTCAAGTCGACCGGTGTTCAGCGTCCCGCTCTTGGTGAGGTTGCCGTCAACCGCAAGGTACGCCTTCTCTTCTTCCACCTTGTGTCTTGTTACGTGTCAGACGCTTACTCCCGTGTAAAGAACTCCAAGTTGAAACTCAACAAAGACAAGGTCGCAGAAGTTGGTCAGAAGCGGACACGGTCATCCTCGGTCGTGGACGGTCCTCAGCGGGTTCCGCTGGCTGCTAAGCCTACGGGGCCTGAGCAAACTACCACGACCGGGGCACGCAGCACGCTACCTCAGCGACCCCCCCTCGTACAGACTCTGCTTCCTCAGCGTGTCTTCTCTCCACCCAAGCCAACCGCTCTACCACTGGAAGGAGTCGCCCGTCTCAATGGACCGGACGAAAATATGGACGTCGAAGAGGCGCACAGTACCAAACGCGACTCGATGGATGACGTTGTCGTCGTTGGTGATGAGGAGCTGGAGAACATGATCGACGAGCAGGATCGTGCAGAAGTGATCGAAAATCTAGTTCCTGTCGAAGAAGTTGATATCCCAGAGTACATCTGGCCCGAGGTATCGCCGAATCATGCTGCCAAGTACCAGCGCGAAGTGGATGAGGTGCGCACAAGGTTTGACGCGGAAGATGAAGAATATGATGCCACAATGTGCTCGGAGTATGCGGATGAGATTTTCCTCTACATGCTTGACCTGCAGGTGAGGACGCATTGTGTGTGCTTGAATACACGATGCTGACATTGTAAAAGGACGCCATCATGCCCACACCAAATTATATGGACGCCCAGAATGAGATTACCTGGAACATGCGTCAAACTCTTGTTGACTGGCTCCTGCAAGTCCACCTCCGTTATCATATGCTTCCCGAGACACTATGGATTGCTATCAACATCGTCGACCGCTTCTTGTCACACCGTACGGTGTCTCTGCTCAAGCTACAACTCGTTGGCGTCACTGCCATGTTCATAGCCTCAAAATACGAGGAGATCCTTGCACCATCTGTGGACGAATTCGTCTTCATGACCGAGAATGGCTACACAAAAGAAGAGATCCTCAAGGGAGAGCAGATCGTGCTTCAGACTCTCGAGTTCAACATCTCTCACTACTGTTCGCCATACAGCTGGATGCGTAAGATTAGTCACGCGGATGACTATGACATCCAAACACGAACTTTGAGCAAGTTTCTCGCCGAGGTGACGTTGCTCGACCACCGATTCCTGCGCGTCAAGCCAGATTTGGTCGCAGCAGTCGGGATGTACACAGCACGGAGGATGTTGGGAGGAGACTGGGTGAGTATCTTCGTGTTAGGCGTCTATGGGTCACGTGATTGTTGATCTTTCCCATTTAGAACGACGCATTCGTTTTCTATTCCGGCTACACCGAAGAGCAATTAGAGCCTGGATACCACATGCTCTTGGACAAGATCACGGAGCCTGGCTTTGACAAGTTGTACTTGTACAAGAAGTATGCGCACAAGAAGTTCCTCAAGGCAGCTGTGTATGCCCTCGAAAAGGCTCGGGAGCAAGTCCATCAGGGCGAAGGCATGGTCCTGGCGTGACTCACGTGTACCCCTGATATTCAAAGTGCCCTCAACGTCACATCCTCAAATACATCTCATTTCCCGCATGCATTTTCATCTATTCAGTATCAGTATTGAACCCAGGCCCACCTGTTCAAGCCCGTCCTCGTCGCTATTTCGGTTTTCTCGCCTTGTCAAGCTTTCAAATCCGTTGTGCGGTTCAGACCCCTTGTGCAATTACGTTCCAATCCACACACTCTCATCATGCATCCCATGCCACCATCCCTTCCCCATTATGTCACCCCTGCTGTCTTCGCTATTGGATCATCATTGCATGGCTGTTTTGCAATCGCACGTCACTCCGCTATGACGCTTTCTGCGTCTGCCACCACTTGTATAGTCGTGCTCTCTGGTTCGCGAGTGGGCATAGTCTTTGTCGTCATCGGATTTTTTTTTTGTTCTTCCGGCATTGCTATGCGTCTGTGACAAGCCCTCCCTCCACCTATTAACACACCTCCCTCCTGAACTGCACACTGCCAGCCATACCCGCGATCAATTGCGACGGTTATCTATGCGCCCCACCGATCTAAGCACGTTATTCCAGTGTCTTTGCTTTGTCAATCCACATTACACTTCCTGTTCTATTACTTGTAGTTTTCCCGCTATTCTGTTCGTCCAATATCCTCATTGCAATGTGTTTTCATTTTTCAATTTCTCTTTCCTCTTGTTTGCCTTCCCTTTGGGATACATTTACCGAACACTGAGGATGTATGCATACTCGCCAATATTGATGTATATACATCCGCGCTGAGCGCCATCGTCATTGTTATGCCCTCGGCTTATTTATATATCAGATCACCTGATTTGTCCAATCCCACGGAATTATTGCGGGGAAAAGTTGCCGGAAATCACATGCGACTTTGTTTCTCTCAAATTCCGACCGCGAATCGTACTTGACACGACACGCATATCCATCCTACTCCCTCTGAACCTACAAATGGCCCTATCTTTCAAAGGACACGTAGTCGTTGTTACCGGTGCTGGTGGCGGTCTTGGCAGAGCGTCAGTTTTCCCTCTATTGCCGCTACCGATCGTCGGACGAATGGTGTTTCACCTTCAGATACTCTCTGCTGTACGGATCTCGCGGCGCGAACGTCGTAGTGAACGATTTCAATAAAGAGGTGGCGCAAAAGGTAGTCGATGAGATCAATGCAGGTGCGCCTTTCCTCTGTCCTGTGCGTGCTCCACACAAGCACCGCGTTTGACGGTCGGAAACGATGTAGGTGGCGTCGGAAGAGCGGTTGTGAACAGCTCTTCTGTGACAGACGGCCCTGCTGTGATCAGGACAGCGCTGGATACCTTTGGCGGCGTCACCATTCTCATCAACAATGCGGGAATTCTGCGGGACAAAGGGTTTGGCGCCGTCTCCACCACCCAGGAAGTCATACAAGGGATCTAATCACATATGACGATTAGTTTCAGGAACATGACCGATAAAGAATGGGACCAAATTCAAGACGTGCACTTGAAGGGTGCATTCTCCTGCACCCACGCTGTCTGGCCAATCTTCCGCAAGCAGAAATTCGGTCGGATCGTTAACACTGCAAGCGCTGCAGGGTTGTTCGGTGAGGCTTTCTTAGTTGTATCGCCTCTGGTTTTTCCGTAGTCTTATACCCCTTAGGTAATTTTGGTCAGGCCAATTACAGCGCAGCGAAGATGGGTCTCGTCGGCTTCACGAAGACATTGGCGCGGGAGGGCGCCAAGTATAACATCAAGGCCAACGCCATCGCGCCCGTGAGAATTCCCCTTGCGTTTTCCGTGTCTACTCCCTCATCTTGCGTTTAGATTGCTGCCTCTGCCATGACGGCTACGATTATGCCACCAGAGATGTTGCAACACTTTGGCGTATGTGCCCTTCAACGACTTTTCGTCGACGGTTTTCTCACTACCTGCAGCCTGAATACGTGGCGCCTCTGGTTACTGCTATCACTCATCCCGACGGTCCTGATGCTAACGGAAGGGTGTTCGTCCTTGGAGCCGGTTACGTCTCCGAGATTCGATGGGAGCGCAGCAGAGGCGTGGTATTTAAGACTGATAACAGTTTCACCCCCTCGGCTGTGAGTACACCCCTTCATCTTTTCTCGTACTCCTTTGACACCCGCGCGTTATACAGGTAAAAGAGCGATGGGCAGAGCTCACAGATTTCACAAATCCAGAATAGTGAGTGCTAGAGCCTGCTATCTGCCCGCAGAGCTGTTATTCAGCTGTGTAGTCCACAGAGCGTGGGTGACGTGAATATCGTGGAGAAACTAGAACAGTCAAAGTCTCTCCCCTCAAACAAACAGGCTTTGCCCGAGGTTCGCTTCGATGGCCAGACGGTCATCGTTACTGGCGCTGGTGGGGGGCTTGGCCGCTCTTATGCCTTGATGTTTGCGCGGCTCGGCGCCAACGTCGTTGTCAACGATGTGAGTGAGAAAGGATCTCGTGCGGTAGTCGATGAGATTACAAAGGGTGAGGACATTCAGTCAGTTGACAAGCAGTAGCGCTCAATTTTCTATAGCTGGTGGTTCTGCAGTAGCCGCAGTGTGCTCTGCGGAGGACGGAGATGAGATCGTGAAAGTTGCCCTAGATCGATTCGGTGCGGTGCACGTACTTATCGCAAATGCTGGTATTTTGCGCGACAAGTCATTCACATCAATGAGTGAGAAGGATTGGGACCAAGTACTTGCTGTCCATCTGAGGTATATATCCTTTCTGCCCTGTTCAGTCGTCTGCTAAAACCAACTCAGGGGGACTTATAAGGTTACTGTCTTACTCACTTACCATACCAGGGTGCTTATTATGCGTGCAGTGTGCCAGGGCTGTATGGCCCATCTTTCATAAACAGAAATATGGCCGTATTTTGACCACGGCCTCCGGTGTCGGAATTTGTGCGCTCTTCTTTCAGATATAGTCGCAATTTCTGAACAGAATTTGTCAGACGGCAATTTCGGCCAGGCAAATTACTCGACGGCAAAAGCTGCAATAATAGGGTTCACCAAGGCCATTGCCATCGAAGGAAAGAAATATAATATCTTCGCCAACGTTCTGGCACCATCAGCTGGCACTGCAATGACTCAAACCATCTGGTAAGTTGACCTGCGCTTTTGCCACCAGTGTATGGCTCATTAGTCTCCAGGCCGCAAGAAATGGTTGATGCTTTCAAGGTTAGGCATGTAAAGGACTCAGGCTGAATACAATCTGATGATCTTTGTAGCCTGACTTTGTCGCACCTGTTGTTGGTTATCTCGTCAGCAAAGGTCTGTTGTCTCAACGAGTTCTTCAGCATACCTGACTGCTTCCCTCAGATAATGTTGACACGACTGGTTCCTTGTTTGAAGTTTCGGGTGGATGGGCGGCACAAACACGCTGGCAGCAAGCAGGAGGTCACGGTTTCCCAGTCAACAAAGTGTTGTCTCCGGAAGACGTTATTGCGAAGTGGAATAATATCACAAATTTCGGTCAGTTTCTATTGAGCATCTTCGGTATTCGTCTCATACTCTGGCATAGATGATGGACGTACGACAAATCCTGCAAGCACCCAGGAAGGCATGGAGCGGGTGTGTCGCCTCTCACATAAATGACGCAATTTTGAACTTAGTTTTGCAGCTTGTGGAGAATTTCAGCAACCAAGTCGACGAAACAGCAAGTGGGAACAGAGCCGGCGAGGAACGTTACTTTGATTCCGAGGATTCAGAACTGGTGAAAGACGCCAAGAGGCTCATCCCTGACGCTGTAGAGTTCGAGTATGACGAGCGCGACGTCATCGTTTATAATATGGGTGTAGGCGCGACAGAGAAGGAGTTGCAGTGGGTATACGAGGGGGATGAGAATTTTGGCGCGCTCCCTACATTTGGCGTCTGTCCCCAGTTTGCATCAAGTGCGGGCTTTCCATTTGATTGGTTACCAAACTTCAACCCAGTATGTGTCTCATACTTCTGTGAAAGTGGTCACGTTCATCTAATGTCCCTTGGTTCCAGGCAAAACTTTTGCATGGCGAGCAATATCTGTCAATTAAGGCTCCCATTCCCACAAGCGGCGCACTCATTAACCAAGCACGGTAAGCAAGCCCCTGTCACGTGTATAACTAACTAGCTTGGGATAACCCACGCGTTCATAGACTATATGAGGTCCTTGACAAGGGCAAGGCAGCATCTGTGACCGCGATTGTGCATACTTCGGATAAGCGCACGGGGCAGGTGATATTCGAGAATCAGACAACACTAGTTAGTCGTGGCTCCGGCGGCTTTGGTGGCAAGCGTATCGGCAGAGGTTAGTGGATAAACAGGAAGCGTGGAACGTGAAACGCTGACTGTGGCCAGATCGTGGAGCTGCATCCGCAGCCAACACGCCACCTAGCCGAAAACCTGACGCCATCCTCGAGGAGAAAACATCGCCCTCACAAGCCGCGCTATACCGGTGTGTGTTGCATGTTCTTACTCTCCATCCTCTCTTACCCCTATGGTTTTTCTAGCTTGAGCGGCGACCCGAACCCATTGCATGTACGTGGTCCTGACCCCTATCTTTCGTATGCGTCTTGACATGAATCAATCTCCTAGATTCATCCCGATTTTGCTACTTCCGGTGGTTTTGAGCGCCCCATACTGCACGGTGTGTGATGCTTATTACGGATAGAACCTTGTATGTTGACCGTAAGATGCGTAGGCCTCTGCTCTATGGGCATCTCGGGAAAGCATGTCGTGAAGAAGTTCGGCCCATTTAAGGACATCAAAGTCCGGTACGTTTCCATGTTGTGATCTTCAGCGCAGATGGTTCAGTGTGTCCCGCGTTACAGATTTGCTGGTATTGTTTATCCTGGCGAGACCTTGGTCACCGAGATGTGGAAGGAAGGGGATAAGGTCATTTTCGGTAAGCTCACAGGAGCGGTTCAGGGCTAAAAGGGTGTTGACTATATTCGCTTCCTCAGAGACCAAAGTTAAGGAACGTGGGACAACCGTTCTCAACGCTGCTGCTGTCACCCTCGCCGATGCCAATAATCAAGTCAAGGCCAAACTCTAGTTAAATCGACCACAAGCAATATCCTCCCAATTCTGTTCGAGCCTAGCAACTATCACTACTTATTGTATTTACCTATCTACGCATGGAGATCCGAGAAATGATCCACGCCTGAGGTTGACTCACGGCCGCAGAAAGCCCTCCACACAGATATTGGGGAGTGAAAGGCGAATAAAGCTAGTTGTAAATCTGGAAGGTTCTCGCGGCTCAACTAGAAGTCTAGGAATTGTACTTCTAGGAGTGCGTATCCAAGAAGCGTACAAAATCCCTATTCTAGCTCCCATCGATCAGCAGCGACCACCGACGGGGGCTACCAAAACTGTTGCAGGGGCTCTTCGTCGTGCCAGCGTTCTCGTAACGGGTATGGAGCATGTCCAGGTCTGACCAAAGAGGCCTGTGCACCCTCCGCTGACTGCGCGTGAACTCGTAAATAAAGAAAATTTCTGAGTTGTAGTCAACCGGGGGTTTGTTAAGCTGCCATCTTGGTTGGGTCGTCTCTTGTGGTTATCCCTATAGGGCATTTCTGTCGCTTCACCTGACAGGCAAAGGAAGGAGGAAGTATATATATCACTAAAGTCGTAAGAACACAGCAACATCATCTCGAGATCCTCGAATTGCACTGCTAGCGAGGATAGGGCCGGAAAAGTGTTAATGACACTTACTAGCGTGTGGGTAGATACCCTCATCCCGCGGTGAATTGCCACCCATAGGGGTCATATTTATATCTTGCTACCCGAGTTGGCAGATGAGGGGTTCTAAGAGCAAATGTAATTGGGGGTACTCATCATAAGTGAAACCCGAAGATGACACGCCCAAGACATCTCATGCACAAAGCTTCCGCATAGGGTGAGGCCCAACCCCACCGACAGCAAGACAGAAATGAGGGCATTACGTTGTACGCAGCAGGACGGTGATTACATTGCATGGTGATGGTGAGGCGCGCAGGCCGGTAAGAGTCTTCAACGAGGAGCTGACATCAAGGGGCCGAGTTGCAGCTCCATTCCACTTTCGGACAACGCCGAATAGAAAAGCAACAGCAACGAAAGATCAAATTTAGAAACTGCGATCGGTTCTTTGTCTCCTGGGATTCAAGTCATGGAAGACAAGCCGAAGTATCGTGTGATATTGTATCAACCTAATACTACTAAAGGTAGCACCCACATGGATTAGGCGCAGTTGCAGTTGTACAGCAAGGCTATTACTACTAGTACAGTAGTTCCTACTACAACTACTATATTAATTGTTGGTTTTGCTGCGGATTTGCACGTGCCGGTAATCAATAAACAGGGTGTCGAATTCCGAGAGCAATCCAGTCAGGAACTCAACAATATTAACCATGAAATCAATTGCTATCAATCAGTCAAATCAAATAATAATCAATGAATCCTTGCTGCAGTCCACGTGCTCTGATCTACGGGACCGCTGGACGGAACTCGCGGATGGATCTTGGTTGGTGCCTTTGCAACTCAAATCTCAAAAATCTGTCAACTCAAAGCAATGAGGCGCGGAGGAACTGTCGTACGCCTGCAGGTAATATGATACCATCGTACTGTATATACTGTACCGTTTCCCCTTCCTTGGAAGCTCGCCGCTCAACCGATTCTAGTTGGCTGTGGGCTCGTGTCATACTATACTAGCATCATAGTAGTGGTGTTGTTGCGGCGCGGCTGTATGCCTCATTGTTGGCGGACCCTCCTCCATCTCCGTCACAAGGAGGCGGATCAAATTTTCTCCATACCCAACAATGGATAAGGTTGAGCCAGCCCAGATCGCGATCGGAAAATCCGTTGGCCTAGTGGTCTGGTCTGTGTCATGGGCGACCACCGGCATAGTATATGCGGCAGGCATCAGGCATCATGCATGCGTCGTGGCCATCCAGGTTGGCGCCCGCGGTGCGTTGTGCATGCTGCATTACGCGTGATTACCCCATGCCATGTGCGGAGCGAAAAGTTCTTCGGATCCCCCCCCGTCCCCGTTCCTCGAGTGTTCGAGTGTCAGCTCAACTTCTTGTCTGCTATGTCTCACCATATTTTTCTCCGTCATACTAATAGATGATCCACCGATTACTTGGCAACTCTGGGACGGAAGTACTGTATCATCTGTTCCCTCAGAATGGCGCCGAGTACTTCTCACCACCAACGAACGCACGCAATATTATTGGGTCCGTGCAGCGTAGTTTTCCACAGCCTTTATGTTTAACTCTGGCAATTCAGAATTGAATTGGAGCACGACCGTTCATGTTGGAGCCGCCCCACAACCTTAAACGTGCTTCTCGCACGTGCAGGTCCAAGCAGGACCCTTTGTCAGTCATGACAATGAGATGATATTGCGCACAAGAAAAAAGGGGTTTCGGGGGCACTGTTGTTATTGTTATCTAACGTCCACATGCGAAGGCTATTGTGTAAATTTAGCTAAATGTCTGTAAATGAGAAGTGAAAATATTATTGTCTCTATCTTTGTCGGGATTCAGACGATGATCCGGCAACCACATTCATATAAATTTGCAGTTTGGATGTCCTGCAGCATGTAAGTACGACACTGGCCAGGACCCGCGTATGAAACACCCCGAGAGAATCGGTGGGATAAAGTCAGTGCATGCAGCTGGGTAACTTACGGAATCTCGGAATCACGGCAAGTAAAAACTGACAACCCCAAATCCGCCCTTGGGCTGTACAGTACAGTAGAGAATGACATATTAAAGGGGGTATTCATGGGAGTTATACTTATAGATGAAGCTAAAGAAAGACGCAGGCCATTGATAACCAGAGGAGATAGAGTCGCAAATTCTGGCATATCATGTGCAAGTTTCGAGGAGGCCCACAGGGTCAGATACTGGATAATACCAGAAAGTGACTGCGACTATTACGTAGAGGCCTACAGATTGCATTTGTTAGTGGCAAAGCAATGCAGGACAACCTAGTTGAAAAGGGGCTTAGACGCACAGATGAGGACCATACCCTCGAGCCAATTTGACTTGCCATCTTGAACGACATAGTTGACGGTCAAAACTACACAGAAATGACGTCAGTCGAAAAAAAGAGTCGGAGATATGGTAGAGAGCAGGCCTCACCTGAGAAGAAGAGAACGATGGATTCGAAAGGATCAAAAAGGAGTGTCATTGGTTTGCCCAGGATCCAACCCAATGTGACAATGAAACTACAAAGCAAGTCAGTCCAAACATCACCACACCTCATACAAACGTACGGAATGACGAAGAGTGCAATTTGCTGCCGTGAAAAACAATGCATTAGTAAGATAACGATAGGATGGACTCATACGCACAATACTCGAACCAACTGCGACACCAAGGGATAATGTCAATTTATCTTTGACAGAAACGGTAACGGCAGTGACATGCTCTACGATTTGAATATGCTACGTTAGGCTGTGAGAAAATCGTTGAGGTTTGAGATGACCTACCCGCCGCGTTTCCTACAATCGGCAAAAGAATGAGACCTACGAACCCCTTGCTAATGTGTCCAGTCTCGGTAAGGCCATTGATGGAGTCGACCAGGAATTCAGCAGTGACAGCAACAACCTATTATACAACTTCAGGCTTCAACGGTCAAGGGACTGAAACATCGACAGACCACAGTGACGAAAGCAAGGAGCGCAATGGTGGTCCGTACGTCCATTTGAGGCTTGTCTTCCCCTTCTTTACCCTCCTCATTCGTGCCCGCCTCCACTGAGCCCAAATTTTGCGGAGCGTCCTTTTCGGCGTCTGTCGCTTGATTTGGTTCGGGGGGCGAGCCCGAAGCAGGATTGGGTTCTGGGGGCGGACTCGGAGGACTTTGTTTTATGTGCAGTTTCTTGGCAATCTTAGGAGTATATGCCACAGATTCCTCCGCATGGTTGTCTTCGTATAAATTCTTGTGTGAAACGAGTTGGAACACCAGGTAGCACACATAAACTAGAAGTATGAAATAAGCATGATAGAGTGGCTCGAGCGTGCAAGGCGAACTCACTGAAAAGCAAGATAATTGCAACCTAGGGGAATGGCCATCAGCGTACTGAGACCGTACATGGAAGCGGGAACTACGAACACCATGGCTAATCGAAAGGATATCGCGGCCTTCTTGCGCATTCGTTAGAGGATCAGGGCCACCACCCGTAGGCTGGACGGAGTTGTGGAATGCGGCAGGAAGTAACACGCCAATCACGCTAAGAGTTAACAAGGATGAATTTAGCTGCACTGCACCTACGATGAGTTTAAAAGGGACGCAGATCTCAGTCAGACGTTGATAAACAGGGCAGGCTCAGGACACGTACTGATGCCGAAACCCTGTTCCGAAAAACGAAGACCGCCAAAGAAGAAACACATTCCTAATACCAATACTACGAGAATTGTGAGCTAGATACGCAGAGATCGCTGTATAGCAAGCACTTACAAAGATTGCTCAGGATTGAGCCGACCACTAATGGAGACAGCCGGGGTAAAGTCAGTCTTCCGGGGTAACGGCATAGACGGATTCCGAAGAAGGAAAGTGATGCTCGGCACCCGAATAGCCTCATACGTTCACACAAGCAAGGAACGTGTCCCGGGTGTCAAGCGAGAACGGCGAAGAGGACACAGCCTTGGGCCAACACGTGACAACAATTGCCGTCAAGTTCTCGTTCTGCTCTGTTACCGTTGGTAGCTCAAAGACGGCAACCGTCGAAGTCCCATAGGCCCAGGTGGAAGAGATGTATGCTCACAGGAGGATTGTACAACCGTTAGCTCGCATTTCACCAGTGCAATAATCTGTAAGCCATTGAGGGTCGAAAAAAAATACGAAGCAAGGGCACCACTTACCGCCACAATCAATTCCACACTGGAGCAACACGCCCCATCAGTGCATGTGTAACGAGAATTAGGGTTCGAACACCTACGCATTACCCTAAATGAAGTCATCATGAGGCAGGTTTTAGCATTTAATGCGGTTAGCCTCACCAAAGTGGCGTTGAGGAGGCCAGCTAGCGTCTGTCCAAGACGCATTGACAACTCGTCTGTTGCAAAGGCGAGGAGCTACACTGCTGTAAGCGGTTTTGAAATGGCAGAGAACATAAGACAATACACACCTTGGCAAGGGGAATGATAGCAAGGAACGAGACTATTCGCAGATTAGAGGCGACATGAGGAGGCATGGATCGCAAAGATGGACTGACAAACGAAAACCACGGTATCGTTGAGCTTGATAAAATGCGATATCCACTACAGGAGTCATCAATGGTGCGATTCAGCGAGATCGTCATGCAAGGAGATATTTACGGAAAGTGGGATAAAAATGAGCAACACATTCAACCCTGAATCAGACCGCCAAAAGTCGATCAGTACTAGCTGAGGTTAGGACAGAGAGACTCACAGGATGCCTTGAGGATAGCGATAATGCTCCGTCCAACGCTGGGAGACTCCCCAAGTGGTTTCTTTCGCTTGTGCTGCATGCAGAGTTCCTGGAAGGAGGGAAGCCTCATACGCCATGACGGGATGATTTTCTGCTCTTTTGAGCTGTCTTCGTTCGCTTCCTGGGTCATGCTAGGTTGGGGTGTGGTCCGCGGCTCAGTGCTAAAGGCAAAAGGCAAGGTATAGTGCCTGTGAGAAATGTGAAGAGGAGGGGGAAAGGGGGCAAGATGAACGGACAGGAGAGACTGACGTGATGAGGTTATGAGTGGTGTCTCGGGTTGGCGACGGCGAGGAGGATTCCGTGTGTGCGTTACTCGAAGGACCTGTTACCCGCAGTGCCAAGACCATTCATTATTTTGTTAACGAAATCAAACCATCCGATGGAAACGATTATTGGGCGCTTACTCATTCTATATCAAAGTTATTTAGGTGTCAACAGGTCAACGTCGTGAAGGGAAAGGGCAGGATAGCGGAAAATGGGAAAGGGGCGCTTTTTATGAGTGGAGAATTGAATGACGATGGTGTGGCTGGCACCCTGTGAATGCTAGGACATTGGGGGTCTCACGGCTGCGTTGCATCACAGATACGGGATGCCAAGCCACACTGGGCACACTGCCAAGACCTGCCAAGCCACATCCAATGAGTTGCGGTCTCCGCATGTAAGACCTTATCACAATTGAAACCGAAGAAAACCCTCAAATTATTCCGCTAAGTACTTTATACAATTCTGTAGCTTTTTTCCCCCGGGGACACCGCTAGCAGTGCCACACTCCTTTTGCTTGGCATGATATCATCGCCACTTTGACCCACATCTACTACGCCCTGACCCTTGCTCATCCCTGATAGGCAAAAGACACCGCACCATACAGGCCATCTTCCCGTCCGAGCATGCCGTGGCCATGCAGAACCTGTGTATCAGATAAATAAGCGCATTGTCCATGAGGCAAAAAGAACGACACCGCAACACCACGAGCTGCTGCGGAACAACTGACGACCAAACTTACCTCCATTTTTCGCGCATGCCATCCAATCCCACTGCTCACATTCCCATTTGCCTCTGCCAAAATTTCTAGTGCTCGCCTCCATGGGTGGCCCCTCTCTAGGTCTCTCCGCAACAATGCACCCTCGGGTCCACTTATCCACCCGCTGGCAGTGTCAACGTACCACCCGCGACCACCTTTGCTGCGCACGATGCGCCACGAACCGGCACCGGCACCTAGTGCCGAAAGCAATGTGGTCGTCAATTCGATGACACGCAGCCTGGTCGGCACTTGTTCTGAAATATTGGATGGTGCGCCGAGATTGAGGGGTGGTGTGCACAGGGGACGGATAATCTGCGCATGCAGCGCAAGGGATAATTGCCGCGGCTGCGCGCGTACGAGCTCGGGCGATGTCCCGAGTAGCGTAAGTATCTCAACATGCGCAGCCTTGTCTCGTAAAAATTCTTGCACGACTGCGAGGGGAAGACCTGGAATGAAGGACAGCCCCAGAGAACGCAACTTGGCTTGAATGGGCATCGAATCCAGCACCCCCTTGTCTAAGAGAGCACTGGATAAGTCCAAGTACACCAGCTCGCCGGATGTAAAGCATGGTGCTTTCGCGAAAACGTCCCGAAGATCCTCCGCTGACATGGGGTTTGGGAAAATGCTGTCGCCGTACAGATTCAACTCTGTTATGCGCCTGGCCGCTGGGGCCGACACAAGGAAGTTTCGTATACTTGAACCCGTCAAGCGGACACAGCGTGCTAGTGACAGCGACTGCAGGCGCACGGAGGGTGAAGCGGCCAGCGCATCGAGTATATCTGGGCTTGCCCGCGTCGAAGATAGATCAAGGTGAGTGAGCGATGGGAATGCGGCGACGAATGAGCTCAGAATCTGAGGTGAAATAGATTTAGCCCCGCGCATACTGAGGCGCTGGAGTCCGGGAAATGCCGGTGGCTCCTCGGCAAGAAGTCTACCGGACCGGCTTCGACGATGACCGCCATGACCCTCGTCCTCGCTGGAATCTGACTCTGAGACATTGGGGAGGATGTGGGTGTTCACGAAGTCGGTGAGGGCGTTGACGAAGACAACGCTCACGCAACCGGTGAGATCTATGGCCTCCAATTCCCTGCACTCGCGTCGGCGAGCTAGATCCTCCACATCCTCGCTCGCGTCCTCTTCTACCACAAGACCCCGCCCACGCAAAGGCTGGCCACGACCCCTTGAAGTTGTACCACGAAGTAAAAGTTCCTTGAGCACGGGCAATGTTAAGGCACCGTCCATGTACTCTGTTGCACCAAATGTGGTAAGGTTAGGTGTTTCCTTCGGGAAAAGGTTAGGCCATCATTTTAAAAAAATGACTGGAATGAACACGGACCTTGAGCATCGCCCCGAGACGTTCGCCGGTCACGAAA
>QFEY01003517.1:0-11047 GCA_003316435.1 Russula virescens | reverse complement strand
TGTATGCCCTCCGTAGTGAAGGGCAGACTTACTCCTTTACGTAGCTTTCACAATAAACCCCCACAATTTGGCTGGTTTCGTTGTGCAACGCTCTTAAGAAGTTTTCAAGTCCATCTATTCTTATTATCTACCTACTGACATTTACTACGCTCGAGCTTCGCTCGCGTAGGAAGTGTTACATGCCCATACCTAATCCCGGCTGATGTCGTCGTTGGGCAGGTCGACGGCAGGTTGATGACACCATCGACTCGTTCAGCGTGCCGTCGAAAATATCACGACTTCATCGAGGGGTGGGCCGCGCACAGTAAAAGTGCAAGTGCGCAGTCCTTTTCGACTCGGGTATCTCTTTGTCTCCGAAATGAGTGGCTGCTCACGCGCGAGATGGATTCATTGGTTGTAATAGGATGGCCGACCATCTATGGGCTTGCCGTGGGCTGCGGGGAAGGCGTGAAGCACGTACTCCGTGGACTCGTCGCGGATACTGAGATAGACCGGACTCAGTGGCTATCAGAGCATCGAGGATATCTGGGGGAAGAGAGAGGCTGTGCTGGAGGTGGAGACCCCATGTAGGTGTACAAAGTTGTGAGTTGAGATAACTACCGTATACTACACTGTGGATTATAAAATAGAAAGGCTACAGGATATTGTAGGTGATGATATACATTACGAGTGTACAGTCCCGAGGTGGGACTCTGCCTGAGAACAACGGAAATTTGAGCTATTTTCCACTAATTGCTAGTAGATTATATGTAAGGCAATCTAGACTCTTTTCGGGTAGGCTGTGACGAACATGGGCTCATGCGTCGGAGTTGAAGGCGGTGCAGACACCGCATCAAACAACTGCCATGGATAATAAAAGGCAACGTTCCGCAGCATCCTGTTGGCCTCAAGGGTGATTCTTTACTCCCGGTCTGCAATATCGCTTTCTGACAAGTACATCTAACGACCGTCCAACATCACTCCATCAGCTCTAAGCCGCTCTATTCAAATCGCGAAGGGGCCTGACGTGTCGCCCATTAGTCCCCGACGACTCAGCATTTCTCTCTGGAAACCCTGTTCCATCGCTAAACGTTAGGCCCTCACTGGCGCCGCATTGCCAATGCCGGCTGTCCTGCGTTCAAATGCAAGACGTCATGTCGTACGTCGACGAACATTGTCATGGGTTGAAGCAAGTCAAGGTCCGTGATTCTCCGCAAGTTTCTCTGGTTAATTACTGACTTCAGCGACATGGGGCCTTGGGCAGTGCAGACTCGAATCAGCTATCCGAACGGGTGACCATCAACGTACTCCCCGACGATGTCCTTCTAGAAATATTTGAGTATGTGACACGACCGCAGGAGATCTCTCTTCGGAGGGCGGATGGACCACCATTTCATGAAGATATGTGGTATCCGCTCGTTCATGTGTGCAACCGATGGCGATGTATTGTATTTGCTTCACCGCATCGCCTGAATGTCCGAATTCTTTGCACGAACAGAAGACCGGCGAAGAAGCTGCTCGATACCTGGCCATCACTGCCCATTTACATCTTTGCCGATCTTGGTACCCCGACATTACGACGGCCAGGTATCAATAATATCGCAAACGCCCTCAAGCAACACGATCGCGTGTTTGGAATTCATATTCAAGGTGTTCTAAACTCATTGTTGAAAAGACGGGCAATGATGATGCCATTTCCGGCTCTGCAAGAACTGGTTCTTTGGTCCTCCGATGAAAGTGCGCCTGTGATTCCCGATTCATTTTTAGGTGGATCTGCTTCACGTCTTCGAAAGTTAGGCTTAGAAGGCATTCCGTTTCCGGGAATAAAGAAGTTACTTCTGTCGGCCCCCGACCTTGTCCATCTTGGCCTTGCCCTTCACAATATTCCCCATTCCGGATACATTTCCCCCGAAGCGATGGTTGCCAGCCTGTCCACGTTGACTAGGCTCGAGCGACTTGAACTTCAATTCCGATCCCCTCGATCTCGGGCCGACAGAGAACTTCGAATACCGTCTCTGCTCATACGTGCTGTCCTCCCTGCTCTCAAATTGTTAATGTTCACGGGCAATAGCGAATACTTGGAGGACATCGTGGTCGGAATTGATGCCCCACTACTCGACAGAATGTATATCACATTCTTCAATCAGCTCCTATTCGACACTCCACAGCTTTTTCGCTTTATCAGTCGCACAGAAAACTTTCAGGCACCTGATCGTGCATCCATATCCTTTTCTGATACCCATGTTGACATCGACCTTTTTTCGATGCGATTGTCGTTGCACACCTCGTGCAAACCATCGGATTGGCAGCTTTCATCACTTGCACAGCTCTGTAACTCAGCCTTGACACCCTTCCTCGCCGCGTCGGGAGAACTCTTGATCTGGGATCTTCGAAAATATTGGCAGGACGACATCGAAAATGTCCAATGGCTAGAAGTTCTACAGTCGTTTACCTCTATAAAGGATCTCCACCTATCAGAAAATTTGTTTCAACTTGTCGCACCCGCCCTGGAAGAGCTCAGCGGAGAACGGGTAATAGAGGTGTTACCTGCGCTGCAAAACATTTACGTTCTCTTAGGGGACCCAAAGCCGTCATCGATTCCTGTCACGAAGGCGATTAAAAGATTTGTTTCCACACGCCAGCTGTTGGGCTATCCTGTAGCTGTCCACCCCTGGACCGTAACGCCATCCGGGAGATCTCGTAGTAGATCTGGTGCGTTGGGTGGTCGGTGGTGAACAAGCTCTCTCAGCTCTGCTACTTAAACGATGTTTCGAGTTATCTACCTGTCCACGATTCTCCTCTGTCCATTACACTTGTCGTTCTACCCTGATATGCCAATTACTGTAAGTTCACATGTTGCCGCCATGTATCTGATCTCGTTGTATGATATCTTGAGCCCGCTAGTAGGCTGTATAGAAAGGTCAACTTATTGATGGTCACGGTCACATGCACCACATGCACGGTAAAGTCGTTCGGGTCATCTAGCCCGTCCAACTCCCCGCCCGTCCCATGTGTCAGCTCCGTCTTCCAACGTTTCGTCATGCAGCCAAGAACAGAGATATTCAGACACACCCAGTACGCCTATTCGAGCGTTTTGGTCGTCACCCCGCTCATCCACAAGTTGAGCTCCATGACCAACCTGACATCGAGTCGGAGTTGTGTGTACACATATGATCATGAACTTTACCACATACTGTGACTGTCATACGGACATGCCTTCTCGTGAGACCCCGGGGATAAATAAATTTCTCCTTTATACTGACATCCTTTCATACACCCACTGCCCTCATTCTCCTCCTTCCAGTTATGACTAGAGATGTCGTCATTCCACCAATGACATGGCCTCAATACATCGCTCTGTTCTACTGTTCTACACGACTGACACTCAACATATCATCGGCTCATATAAGTGGAAGTGCCTAATGCCACGAAGAATGACCTTCGCGCGCGCTCGCATGCTCCCTGCAACGCACAATAGTAAGCGTTGGTGTGCCATTTGTGATATTGACTGCAAGGTCGCGTTCCATCAAGGCGGTATGCAAGGCAAATGGATGTGGGCATGATAACTGGCTCTAGGGTCTATCGGTGCGCACTTGTCCTCTTCTTCCCTCCTCCCCCTTTTGCCCTGCTTTACCCTTTTTCTTTGTTCCTCCTTCTAGCCCTCACTTGCGCGAGCAGGCCACGACAGGGCGAAGTAACGCCATAGGTCCTACGATATGCCAAGCCGGCGGTCTTCACCAGACTCGCCGCGATGCCAAACACATTCCTGCTCGGCTAGTGCCCAGCTCGCCTCGACACGGCATACCTTCCCTTCGCCACGGGCGTCGGCGTAGAAGTTGGTTTGTCCGACCCGGTGTTCATGCAACGGCAACGACTACGACCGCGCCTGAACGAATGCCCCGTGTTCTAGCTCGACTTGGACGCATTCCGTGCGTGCCTCGTGGCAGGCAAAGAGCAGGCGCGCAAGGCATTTGCGCTTGGGACAGGGTGTTTAGGCGAGGCCAACTCAGGCCGGTTTCGCTTGTAGTGGACCTCGCTTTTTTTTTTTTTTTTTAAATCCGCATTTATATCGCGCTACATGTATGTGAGTACTCGCATTCTCGCGCGCGAACTGGGCTGGCCCCATCATGATCGAGGGAATTTACAGTACTGGGAAAGTGTAGTGGTTGTTTGGTACGGCTTCGGCAAATGCCGTGAAGCCATCTTCACCTCTCCAATCAAGGGGGGCGCGGACCGCGATTCCGTGACCGGGGGGTAGATAGTTAGTCCACCCTGTGGTTGGGTTTCGAAAAAAATTGACATTGATTTTTTTTGGAAATATGAGCAAAAGGCACACTATTATCCATTAATCTAAGCTACATTTACCTAGAAAACCCGTTTATTCCCCACTATGCCATATTAAGAATGTATTTGGGACAATTAGAAGTTGGACATGGAGGAAAGACGGCCGGAGCGGCCCGGAGGTCCGACGATGGTACCCACGGCCGCTACAATACTCGCCATCTAGTGGACTCATCTAATCTGATATTACCCGATATAGTAATAGATCTGCTTACGTACTTAGTTAGTTCACCCCAAAATGCCAGTTCCAAAAAAACCGACCCGCGGTGTTTTTTTTTAATTCCGCGCCCCCCTTGTCTCCAATTGCAAGCGACGTGCAGTTCCAATTAATCAAACAGACCATGACGGTCTGCTGCTTACATGGACAGGATAGCTTTGGCACCAGCACCAGCAATCGAAACAATTCCGAGGCGCCGGAACTGTGGCGTATAAATTCCCCATATACTACTGTGACGCGACGCAACGTCACCCATCGCAATTTCTACGTATGCAGCTGCATTTCGTTTGCCATCCAACGAGGGCTGATTGTTCCACCCAGATCATAAATCTTTGGTGTTAAACTACCCGCCCTCGTAATCCTTGCCCCTCCAGGGATACAGCATCTTACACAAAGTTGAGGAGCTCGGGACTGCGAGCGCAGGAGAAAGCGTTGGCGTGCCATTCGTGTCGTGACTATTGTCGACCGCGAGTTCACCTTATATCGAGGCAGTAGGCAAACCAAATGGAGAGGAACACCGTCGGTTCCAACTGTATTGGTGCGTACTTTCCTCCTTTCTCCCCCTTCCGTTCTTCACGCGACGATGCTTTCCCGTTTTCCTTTCCCACTTCCCAGGTCGTGCAATAACGACGTGACGCTATCGGTCCCACGACGTACCAAGACTGCAGGCTTCACCCCGTTTGTCGCGACGGTAGACATGCTTCTGCTCGACTGGCGGTCTACACGACCTCAACATGGCGCACCTTCCCTTCGCTGCCGGCCTTAGCATGAAAGTCGACACGTCCAACCCGGTGATCATGCAATGATGGCAATTACCACCATACCCGGACGAATGCCCCGTGTTCCCGCTTAACCTGGACGCAGTCTGCGAGCGCCTGGCAGCAGGCGACGAGCAGGTAAGGGACGTGTTCGCGGTCGGGACCAGGTAACCCCGAGGCCAACTCAGGCCGGCTCCGCTCGTGGGAGGACCTCGTATTCCTGCGCGCGAACTCGATGGAGTCATTAGCTCGTCCAACTCACTCGAAAAGATCACCGCGTCATTGAGGGTGTGCCGTGCCTAGGAATAAGTCTATTTCTTCGACTCCGGTATGCGGACGGGCAGCGACATAATCAAGGCCATCACAATAGGCACTTAGGATGTCAGTGAATAGCGAATCTCTTAGAAATGAGCGACTGTCCACGCGCCACGGCATTCGTCCTGTCGGTAGTTGGACGGCTCGTCATGTGTGGACTTCCTCGGGCGGCTCGAAGGAGTCTCGAAGGGTGTTGACTAGGCACTCCGCGGACTACTCACGGGTACTGGGTCACGGTCACGGTCGGACTCAGTGGCCACAAGAACATCGATGAGATCTGGGTGAAGAGGGACGCTGTGCTAGAGAAAGTGCAAGAGAAGTGGAGACACCATGTAGATGTACTAAGCTGCGAGCTGACTTATAATGTATGTTATCACCTGCTTCCGTTTGAATGTCTTGTAATATACAATCTATTATCGTCTACGTCTACCCAGGGTAAAGAGTCCGAGGTGGGTGACACATATCAGAGGAGGTCAAAAGACATGTATCTATCCACGAAGTGCTACATAGGGTTCTGCACCCCGAAGCGCACAATAATAGACGCAAAAAGAAAAAGTCCGAGGTGGGGGTGGGAGTCCGTGGGACCCTGCCTGAGAGCGATTGAAATTTGAAATTTGAGTTTATTTCTGCATCTGTCGACTGTCAGAATTAGTGCCAAAAATGGTGAACAGGTCCCATATTTGGCGATTTTTGCGATTCGCTCAATTCAGTAGCCACTTTTCGAGCCGAGCCATGACAACGCTATCAGTACACGAGGTGACCGGTGACAGACGATACATGGCAACGCTCCGCAGCATCTTGCTGGTCTCAAAGCTGATTCTCTACTCCCACTTAGTAGTATCGCTTCTGGTAAGCACGTCTAACGTCACTTCATCAGCTCTGTTCAAGTTGCGAAAGGACCTGACTTGGCACTCATTAGTCGTCATTTCTCCCTGCTCAAATTTCGAAAACAGAGACCTATTAAGTCCTCAGTGACTCAGACAACGCCTCGCCAATGTTGGCTATCCATAATTTAAGTGCGGGAAATCATGTTGCACGTCGGCCAAAGCTGTTGTGGGTCGAAGCAAGTCAAGGTCTGTGATTCTCCGCTCGTTCATTACTGACCTCAGTAACTTGACGCTTTGGGCGGTGCAGACCCGAATCAGTTATCCTCACAAGTGGACATCAGCATACTCCCCGATGACGTTCTTCTAGAAATATTCGTCTATGTGACACGATCGCAAGAGAGTTATCGTTGGAGTCTTAAGCCACCACCACGATATGAAGAAAAATGGCATCCGCTCGTGCATGTGTGCAACCGATGGCGGTGTATCGTATTTGCGTCGCCCCATCGCCTGGACCTCCGAATTCTTTGCACAAACAGAAGATCAGTGAAGAAGTTTCTCGATATCTGGCCACCATTTCCCATTTACGTCTTTGCCTCTCAAAAGGACAGGAAGTCGCCACTGCAGGGTGTCACCAATATCATAGCCGCGCTCAAGCAACACAATCGCGTGTTTGGAATCCGCATCAACGGTGTTCCAAGTCAGTTCTTGAAAAGTTCTGCGGCGAAGAAGTCATTTCCGGCGCTGACAGAACTGTTTCTTGTGTCAAACGATGAATTTGTCCCGGTGGTTCCCGACTCGTTTTTGGGTGGATCTGCATCACGGCTGCGAACATTAAATTTGCATCGCATTCCATTTCCGGGATTAGGGAAGCTACTTCTGTCCACTACCGACCTTGTCACTCTTTACCTTCACGATGTTCCCCAATCCGGATACATTTCCCCCGAAGCGATAGTTGCCAGCCTGTCCACGTTGATTAGGCTCGAAACACTTGGGCTTAAATTCCGATCCCCTCGACCTCGGGATGTCCGAGAAAACCGAAGACCATCTCCGCACATTCGTGCTGTCCTCCCCGCTCTCGAATACTTAAAATTCAAAGGCGATAGCGAATACTTGGAGTACATCGTGGCTAGGATCGATGCCCCTCTACTCAGAAGAATGTATATCACATTCTTCAATCAACTAGTATTCGACACTCCACAGCTTTGCCACTTTCTCAGTCGCACAGAAAACTTCAAGGCACCTGATCGTGTATCCATATGCTCTTATGATACCTATGGCCGCATCGACCTTTTTGAGCTGCGATTGTCGTTGGTCATCTATTCCAAATCGTCGGATTGGCAGCTCTCATCACTTGCGCAGCTCTGTAACTCGGCGTTATCTCCTCTCTCCACATTGGAATGCCTTGAGATCCACAACAGTCGAGAATATTGGGAAGACGACATAGAGAACATCCAATGGCTCGAACTTCTACAACCGTTCCCTTCCGTAGGGGAACTTGTCCTACGTGATGACTCCGATACTTTGTTCGGGAGTATCGGACCCGCCCTTGACGAGTTCGCCGGAGAAAGTGTAATCGGAGTTTTACCTGCGCTACGAAGTGTTTCCTTGAAGGGCCGACAACCGACCGGGGTTGTCAGCAAAGCGATTGAAAGGTCACGGTTCTTTGCCACGCGTCAACTTTCGGGTTGTCCTGTAACTATTCGATATTATGGTACAGGCCCACTTTACCATACGTGACCTGGGAAGTTGACGATCGACACGTGCTCTCTGCCATCCATTAATTGCCCTTTGTTAACCTTATACCTGTCGCACTATCCCTGTCGTCTGTCACCACCACGTACATGTCTATCACGTCGTATGATATCGTACGCCCAGGATATAGAAAATGTCGAGCTCTTCTCAGATTCAATCCGGGAGCGCACGTGAGGGATTTCAAGAGGCGTGCACTGTAATAGCACTGCAAATACTGGTGGTACAAAGGTCGACTATGTATGATAAAACTGCCGAGTTACTGCCTTTTTCATGTGACCTGTCGCGCGCGGGAAAATTTGTAAGAAAAATCGCATGGATAATACGCACAAATACCGGGATTCCGAGATCCCGAAACCTTCAACTTGTATGTTGTATGCTTTCCGGTCAATGAAAATCATGATCACTGCATTCCAGTGAGTTGAAAGGTGCAGCTTTTTTGAAATTCCGGTGGTTTGTCAAGGAGATATTACAGAAGGAATGCATACTTTTTTTTTTTTCATTTTTCCCGCAAACGACAAGTTGCCTGAAAAAGGCAGTAACTGGCGAAGTGTTGTACGGATTCAGAAAAATGGTGGCGTTCAATGGAAACGTATGCGGAACTCCCAGAGGAGTCACGGTCTTAATATGCATTCATAGTTTCGAATGAAGACCTAAGACCTGCCAGTGGGCATCAGCCACTGCCATGAAAATGTAGACACTCTTTGTGGAAACGCGCGAAGTGTAATAAGTACGAGCTCGAGGGATCCAGGCTAGGGTTGACATCAGCTCTTCTTTGGGGGCATCTAAGACAGGTCAGTAATGTTGCATCTGAGGAGCCCTCGTTCGCGTACTGTAGTACCCTGTTGGTTCCGATTACGACCACGACCACATCCGCTGCGGCAGTCTCCGAACTCAGCCTCGGCCTAAATCTCGTCCAAACAGGCGTCGATATTCGTTCCGCACTCTTGTGCGCCTATTATCCCCATCCGTATCCTTCCAGCTAGGACTAATGCCCTTATTCTACAAGCGAAATCATGGCTTTTGCCTCACTACGTCGCTCAAATCTCGAGGACTAGCAGTCTCCCCGTCATCGGCTCGTGTGGCCATCGAGAAGGCTCAGAAGGCGCATGAAACCATAAGCAGCTGCTTTTCGCTTACCGTCAATAGAGAGCTGGCTGTCCCCAGCCTAGCTGCTTGGCATCACACTACCTCACCTATAATTGTAGCGCCTTTGGGAGTACAGGACACCAACCATGGAGATGGCGAGCTCTCGACTTCGATCGTGGCCCCAAGCATCGGCGTGCCATTTGTCAGGTCTCCCGCGAGTACGCGTTACATCAAGGTAGTGGGCAGGGTAAAGGGCGATGGGTTTCGTTGGTTCCAGCTTTATTGGTATGCACCCGCGCCCAACTCTATATATTCCGTGATAATGCCCTCGCCTTTTGCCTTTCTCATTCCCTTGTGTGAGCATGCCAAGCACGAACAAGCTGAAATTCTCGTTTCTAGGCTACGCTGCATCAAGGTGGTATGCCTCACGACACTGGACATCGTCCTTGTCGGATGGAGACTCGACACAGAATTCCTTTCCTTCGCTGCAGGCGTCGGCGTACAAGTTGACACGTCCGACCCGACTTCATGTAGCGACAGCAATTACCGCCATGCGCATAAGAACTCCTCGTGTTCCCCCTAGATCTGGACCTGTTCCGCGCGCACCTCGCTGCGGGCCACGAGTAGCCGAAGGGGGCATTTGCGCTCGGGACAGGCCGGTTGTGCGAGGCCAACTAGGGCCGGCTCTGTCTATGGAAGGACCTCACGTTCTTACACGCGAACTGAGACGGTCCCATCGTGATCAAACGAATTCAGACCGTCGAGAACGCTTGCGCTGCGATGGGCGCCCACATAGACGGTATAATCATGTCGAACAATGGTATGTGCTCCCTAGGCCCGAGCAAGCGAGAGTTTGCCCTGCTCGGCGAAGAGGGACTGGATTAGGTTCTTTGCGGACTCCTGGCGGATAATGGGGTCACACTTGGACTCGGTGACTACAAGGAGACCGAAGAGATCTGGTGGACGAAGGGCTGTACTGGAGAAGGTGGCCTCATGCAGACGTACTAAGCAGTCTAAGCTGTGAGCTGAACTATAATAAATATTATCAGTATGGTCCCGAGATGAGACCCGGCCTGACAGCGATTGAAATTTGAGCTATTCCATACCGATTATTACATATTGTAGTACAAGTACAGATCCCAAGCAAAATGTTGTTTGGGCTCGATTCGGATTGGCAATACCAAACACGGGCCGATCCGCCGAACATGTGGTCGTGCAAAATACCATGACACGGCCGCCGCCGCTTGGAAACCTGAACTCAAAGTTGTGGTTCATATAAGACAACACTCCAAATCACTGTCTACTGTACTCCCACTTGGCGATATTGCTTCTGAAAAGTACGTTTAATGTCACTCGATCCGCTCTGTTCAAGTTGCAAAACGACCTGACTTGTCACTCATTAGTCCCCATTTCTCCCTGCTCAAAATTCAAAAACCAACTCCCATTAGGTCCACACTGATTCGGATAACGCATCACAAATGCAGTCTATCGATAATTCAAATGCGGGAAATCATGTTGCACGTAGACGAAAGTTGTTGGCCAAGGCAAGCCAAGGTCCGTGGTTCTCAGCTAGCTCCTGGTTCATTACTGACTTGGGTGATTTGGGACCTTTGGCGGTACAGATTCGAATCAGCTATACCCACGGGTGACTATCGGCATGCTTCCCGACGATGCCCTTCTAGAAATATTCGACTATGTGACACGCCCGCAAGAGATTTTTGGTTGGAGTTCCGAGGGCCCACGATATTATGAAGATCGATGGCATCCGCTCG
>QFEY01003513.1:0-38090 GCA_003316435.1 Russula virescens | reverse complement strand
ATAGATAAGTATTTAGCTATAGTAAACTATAAATGAATAAAACACTTTCCAAAAAAAAAAAAAAAAAATCCCACCACTACTGTGCTTGCACAGGGAATTCTTATACGCGGGGACTAGTTTGCACACCCAGGAGACTTGTACTTGGATGGCCCCGACCGGGGTCGTCCTTTTGGTAAGTTTGCTTGTGTTGGCGAAGTTCCTCCTTATTTGGCTACAATTCCCTCGAGTAGCTCAACCCCGACAGCATCGCTATCAATGATCGAAGCTACGCCTGAGAGAGGTGTGTTTCGGGTTATCTTCAAGTTCACACTCTAATATTGCTCCGAAAATGTGTTAGTTAGAAATTACAAGATTCTAGGCAACGATTGACTAGGAATGCGCAAGATGATTCTATCCCAAGTGTTCGGAGATTACAAGGTGACCATCGTAGGCCCATCATATAGGAAAAGGTCATGATCACATGGACGTACATGTAAAAGAATTGTATGTTGAAAACGTCATCGATTCTGCATTTACGCAATCATGTTTCTGGCCCCATCCTGGTTTTGGTCGTACCAGAAATAAGAGCAACATGGTAGCCGTGCCCTCACAGACTCGGACTGGACAAGGTGTGCTGTCTCATCAAGCCTGCAACTGCCCAGATGTTGTGTGGCTGGTGCCCACCACATGACATTTGGACAGTTGCAGACTTGACAAGATGGTGCACCTTGCATGACACCTCAGGGGACATTGTTTGCTCACCTACTCACTGAGCTGCTGTCTTTTTATTCAGAGGGATTTGTATATACAGGTAGTACCTAAAATTTGAGTAACTTAGGGAGTGAGTCCAAGTGACATTGAGCATGACTGCACAAGTTAATGAGAAGGGGAGAGAAGGAAGTGAATATAATAAAAGACTAGAGTGAGTTGTTTGGGGACTTCTGGGCTTGATAGGGCTTAGGGTTGTCATCTCCTGGGCCAACTTGGCATTGCTGCTCTTCACCATTCCCAGTTTCACTACCTTCTCCACCTCCTCTGGGACTGCACTATGTGCTTTTGTCATATTTTCTTTCCCCCTGCCATACACTCTGAGATAACTTATATCATTCAGGATAGGCCTCAGAGTATGGGTTTCAGGAATGGGTGAGATGCTCAGATGGATGGGATACCTGAAATTGTATGGGTTATTGCAGAGTATGGGTTATACCCAGTATAAGTTATCTCAGAGTCGACTGTACCTCCCTGTGGGTCTCTTCACGGATCAGAGAAATACTGACGTTCCCGACATTGTATCTACGTTTCTGAACATTGAAAGGTCTTACTACTACCGCAAGACTGTCAAGATCTTCATATTTGGGGGGGTTGAGGGGCGTCAGGCTTACAGTGTTCAAAACGTTCCGTTCCCGGAAGAGAAAGAGTGGTATCCGACCCATCCGATATACCCGTAGATGTCATCTGCGCTGTCAACCAGCGCATGTAGGTTTGGCGGTGCTCAACCACGTCTCCAACGAGGGTGCGCCCCGTTACGAGCAGCTCAGTTCGCTTGGGATCCACTAGCCTATTGCAGTATGGGCGCCCTGGACGTGACAGTAACATCTCGTGTTGTCCTAGGAATCCCGTTAACGCAAAAGAGTATTCATTCGTGTACGGTGAGTTTGGGCTAGGTAGGATAAGGCCTGGCTTTGATCGAAGCATGATCGAGCTTCCTCTCCGACGTGGTGTTGCGATGGGGACATTGGCATGGGCGAGACCTCTCGAAGGGTTCGCGATGTCAGACAATGAAATGATTCGAGAACACTAAATAATGAGGAATGCCACTGTACCGCATTTTGAGTATAGAATAAATGAACACGTTTACTAATCTACACGTCTACACCCCGAAAGCGTCACGTATGGAAACCATAAATAAAGGTCTGTGAAGAAATCATATACAATTGAACCAACTGTTCCCGAGGACGCGAAAATCTTCCAGCGTATTATATGGTTAACAGTGCCTATTCTGGGTTACATGAATAACGTCAGACAGGTAACAGAACCATGGCAAAGCTAGACTTACACATAATGAAGTCCGATAAAAGAAGCTACCACCTAACAGATTACACAGTTCGTCTCCGTGTCGTTCGTTTTCTGCAACTTGACCTCGAGCTCGGCGTTCAATGCACCATCGGCATCGGTATATGACGAAGCACTATAACACCGCGGTAGGAATTCTCAATCAAAATAAAGGACGTCGAAGACTCACTCGTTTTGAAGGGTCGCTCCAGCTATGAACTTCTCGAGCGAAACGACGACTTCGCGCATTGGTCCGCCCGGTGAGATCTGGTAATTGCCGGTCCTGATCAGGAGCGACATTACTGGGCGACCTTTACCGGGGAGAGCTTGGAGAGGATGCTTCGGTGGCAGAGGTAGGCCACGGAGAGCCATACGACTGGTTAAGGATGAAGGGTCCGTCGCGAGCGGAGTTGGCGAGGAGGTATGATGATCGACGATAGAAAGACGGGCATCAACCCATGTAGGCGAACTCGACTCGCCAAGACCAAGCGAGACGATCCACTCGCCAGCACGGGCTGGACATAAATGCGATCCGTTGGATACGCCAGCGACAGAAAACGTGAGGTACCACAATCGCCCTGGGGCAAGTTACCACCAAATCAAACACAAAAAACCGAGGAAAACAAATTTATTAGCCACGGCTACGCAATGCGAGCAGTTCATAGGGCGTAATGTACGTACCCCGCGCGATGAACTCAATCCTCGCCACCTTGGACACGCGCATGCGGAGTTGGAATTGCGCGATGGAGAAGCGGACAGTGAACGCCGCAGCGGCCGCGGCTGCCGAGCCACCGCTGACGACGCGCGTCTCGACGACCGAGACGATGTCGACGGCGTCGGTGCCCCCAAGCAACACCTTATCGGTCCCCGAGCGGGGCGAAAAGGCGTCGTAGCGGCGTCCGAGGCGAGCAAATAGAGCATTGTCCGAGACGGTCATGCACGCAAGTCGAGCGTCCACGACGCACTGTGCGTTCAGCGGGATCGATGCGTCCAGGATTGCGAACACGAGCGCGTCGGGGTCACTAGGTGGAGTTGCGGCACCGTGGTCCACCTTGACGGGTGCGGGCGCAACTGGGCGCTTCAGAATCGCCCAGTAGATAGGGAGGTGGCCCTCCACGAAGGGTTCCTGGAGCAGCGCGGCAAGGTTGAGGCCGTGCGCGCTGCACGTCTCGGCGCAGTGATCGAGCAAGGAGACCCATTCGTGTTCGCTGGGCCGCGCCTGCGAGAGGAGGTCGCGCAGGAAGCCCTGGGTGGAGCTGCGGACTTGCTTTGCTGTTTTGGACAGACCAAAAATGTTCGGGAGCCACCGAGCCGAGGTCGCAGTTCCTTTTGTGCGGGCATTCGGATGCCGCTTTGAAAGTGTTGTCCGAGAGGATGACCGGGAGGCAGAGGGCGAGTCGGGTGTGGGTGGGGCGAGCCTCAGCTTTGAGTCAGAGGAGGAACCTCGAAGGGCATGCTGATAGGGTGGTGGTGCGTCGTTGAAACCCTGGGACTTATCTATCATCGTGACTCCCGCCGCGGTTGAATGATGGTACGGGGCAGAAAAGAGTAAGAGTGGAGCCTTTGGATAAAAGACTCTGCCAGCGCGTCAATGCGCACAGCTCCATGGATTGCGCAGCGTGGCCGTTTAATGGTGGTGCCGTCATCGTGGCTGTGCTCGATGATGGCGGTGGATTTACAGTCTTGCACATTGTAAGAGCGAGTTGACTACGATCCGACTATATTCCCTTGCACTCTAGGCATTATATTTACATAGGACCCAAGACGACGATAGGACAAAACGAGAACAGTACGGGAAAGCAATGGTAATAATGTGCACATAGGGACGAAGTGGTACACGTGACAAAATCGATTAGGTGTGTGTGGTGCAAAAGGAGCGAATGTATGTGAATGGTATCTAGGACATCAACGATGGACAATTTTTCGTCCGCATCAGCTTCGTTATTTTCATCACGATGTTCATTCTCCCGGGCCCAGTTCGGTATATATGATGAAGGCATTGGCTCACCCAAGAGCTCACTCGAGTCACCGATCATAGAAAATCGGGCTCACCCCCCGCGAACGCGTATCGTCTGTGGCTCCAGGAATCTCACCGCTCTGCGTGAGATGGTGCCAGTACAGGACATCGCCCGCCCGCAGTCGTTGTGGGCTTGGTTTTTGTGGATCCGCCAACATTGGCGACGGCACAGGACACGGGGACTCTGGTGGGAGTAGCGGCATAGTGCTATATGACGAAGTCAAGGCGGGAGAAGTTGTCGAGGATGGATGGACATCGGCTGGATTTGACATTTGAAGGAAAGACCGCGGGGACCAGGGACCTCGTGATGACGACGATGGCTCGGTAAAGGCGGGAAGGATCCCGGGCTCACCTGGAGTATAGTGCCTCTCGGAGGCAATGAGCTCAGACGAGTGGAAGACGAAACGATGACCATTTGTGACGCGATTCATGGCCGAGCTGGAAGATATGCATCGGGCGCACTAGAAATGTTTGGTTAGTAAAAATAAATAAATGCTTATGAAAGAATTTTTTGTTTGAAATAGGAAATCTTACAGGAACGACGATCATATAACCAACGGCGGTACCACATCCATGACAGCAGAGCGTTTGTGTCAGGCATTCACAAGTGCGGGGTTGTTGCTCGTTTGGCTGTCGCCGGGGAGAGCCTGTCGAGGGTGGCCGTGTGGAATAGGCTGAACAGTTGACGGGAAGTGCGTCTGTAGAATATAATGGGACGTGCGGGCGAAGTAGCAAAACAGCCTGGGGAGAAAGACAATTGCGAATGACAGGACGTTGAACAAACTAGCGGTCAAGGCGTACCTTCATTCCACGATTCGTCAAAAATGTTAGGCAGTGCTTGCATTCCAGCAACCACACTTTGTGGGCAACTGATGGCGCAGAGGCGGAGGTATGTTGGTCGATAGATAAGTTAGCAGATTGCCATTGTGTATAGTTTGGATATGTCCAGGCGGGATGTCGGCTCATTGGAAAGGGGTACTGTGTTGCGGATGGGCTCGGTTGCTCGGCGGGATCAGCGAAAGAGTGGTTGGGAGGATGAAAAATATGGTCTCCGGAATCGTATTCTTGGTGGCGGAAAGGGGCATGGGAGTAGAGACCGGAAGTAGGGTCGTATATAGCGGCGGGTTGATGGATACGTGGACGTCCCCAAGTGTGTGCGGAGATGGTACCGACCCGAGTACTGGCAGATGCGTAATGCGACGGATTAGTGCCAATTGTGTAGTGAGGGAAGCTAGGCGGTGTTCGTGATGGCATCCAGGGTAAATATATATGGAGGCAACTGCGAGGTGCGACAAGACGGGAAAATAAAAAATGACGGTTGTGTCAATCAAGGGACTAGAGGCAGTGGCGGGAGCGAGCGAGTTAGCGAGCATGGCCAGGAATCTAGAGGTTTGACATCCAAAAGTTGGAGTCCTCGGCTGCTAACACAAGGAGTAAGCATCCCCGTTTAATTAATCCTCTCCAGTTTCAGCCCCTGGACCTGAAGGTAGATCTATCGCAGCTGCAGGTGAACACAGGCACCATTTCAGTTCTCATCTATTACAGTACCGGAAAAAGTATTGGATCAGATTGTGGTGTACAGTAGTGGCTGCCAGGCATGATATAAATATACACTGCTCTTCACCCATGTCCACCGAACAGCAAATCCTCAAATCAGTCCACTCCGTAACGATAACATTCCTTGTCGACAATTCAATCGAATGGTCAGCTAATTTGAAACTACTCTTCGCTTCCTTCTTACTACAATACTATTGGTACGTCGCTGAATCACGCACGTTTCAATGACAGGATGACAAAACTACCCTCGGGCTTCACCCACGAGATGCGGCACCATCTAACTGAGACGGCGCCCGAACTTGACCCCCTTACGGGCGTGCCGGTGCTACCACTCGAGGATTTCTGTTGCGGTTCGCGTTAGCGGTCACCTTCCCAAATGATCCAATCACTGATCGATTACTCCGTCTATTTCGTATCTATCTCGCGTAGCTGCTCATGGCTTTTCCGCTCTGATTGTACGTACTGCGTCCCCAATCATATGTGGTTAAATTCACCGGAACCTAGAAACTCGCTAACGTAATTCCTGTCAGGAAACATATGGTACTGCGGGCCCATCTCCCCGCTTCACGCTTTTCGACACTGGTCCAGAATCCAAGTCGCTCTCACGCAACCTTTTCGGACTCGGCACTCCCCTTGGTCCGATTGAACGTGTTGTAATATCTCATTGGCACGCTGACCATACCGGCGGCCTACTCTCTTTTCTTGATCGCCGCAGCAGGGAATTTGGGGTGACTACCATCGTCGACGTGCATCCAAATCGCCCTGCCGCCCGCGGTATCGCCCCTCCGCCATCAGGAAAGATCATCTGTCAGTTGCCCCGTGACCCCACTTTTGATGAGATCGAGGCCCACGGCGGCCTCGTGGAGAAGCATGCGGAGGGTCACACCGTTGCAGGTGGTACAGTCTGGGTCAGTGGCGAGATCCCTCGGGTGACGCCTTTTGAGATCGGCTTGATCGGTGGGGTGAGGTTTACACCTAGCGAGGATGGCACTGCTGGGAGCTGGTCTGAAGAATTGGTACGTTGCGGCGCTCGATCTAAGTGATGAACTAGTTTCACGAAGAATTCCAGGATATCATGGATGAGAGATACGCGGCCGTAGACGTGCTTGGGAAAGGACTTGTGATATTTAGCGCGTTGAGTGACCCTAATCTCTACGAGAGTATCTCGGCTTATTCCTGGGAAATAGTTGCTCGCATGCGGGTATCGTGAACGTCGTCAAGGATGCCGTTGAAAAGTTTTCGAGGCCAATATACATGGTACTCTCATATTATGTTCTTTGGATTGTAGGTTTGATCCTATCTTCCGTCTTGTTTAGATTGTAGGTGGCCTCCATCTTGCCGGTCCCGAGCTAGCGGAACGCATAAAGCCTACGGTCCACTTCCTTTCCGAAGCCCTCATTCCCGCGCCGACATACGTACTACCGATGCACTGTTCCGGATTTGCTACCAAGGTTGCACTGGAAGCTGCGCTGGGCGAGGGTTGTGTGCCCGCTGGCGCCGGTCACAAGGTTATCATCAAAGGCGTACCGAAGGACGACGCAAGCCTCCGACCGCCCAGCATTCGCTCGCACTAGTCCTCGGTTCGTCGTAATTCAACGGGCAAGACTCACGTCTGTCATAGCATAGCAAAGCACAGGTAACTTAGGAGTGACGAAGCTGAATATATGCATCCCACACTCTGTCCTGCTACTGTGGTCGTTGAAGAGATTTCCCGCTGTGTCGGAATGAAATGAAGTGTCATTATAATCAAATTTTATTTAATTTTGTGATGATGTGATCTGTGTTGATTTTGATCATAACAACGCCCGAAATAAATTACAACCAAACTTATAGGTGCCATTATAACCCATTACATGGCGGGCCGAGGATATAACTGGTACTTAAAACAAGTCGACTATGATGTTTCTAGATTTCGACCTGTGTAATGGCATAATCACGTTGCTTGCCAACAAACACAAGTCACTTCCCTTACGTCACCGAGATGTTGCACATGCCAGAATTGATGGGGCCATCTGAGTCCCACTTGTTCTTTGATGCCGCCAACTAGTATGTAGATTGATGATGTATGGTGCTAGTGCCAGAAAGTTGGCCACTGCTGCTCATTTTGTCCCGCCCAGTTTCCTTACTTGAGTCCAAAGTCATCAATGCTGGTGCGAAAGCACAGACGGAATTGAGCATATGCCGTGCCTCAAGGCCGAGGCACTGCCGACAATAAATATCGGGGATTCGGCCGACTCGGATGAGACAAAAGGCGAGTTGCAAGCAGCCCAATTTTGGAAAGTGGCTTACGCGGAAATGAATATGATCACGTGTTAAATTTGATGATAAAGCCGGCCCCGCAGCGCCTCATTTCTTTCATTCTTTCTCAACCACCACCATCTCGTTCCCCTCAACCATTCCAGTAAGCTCTCCTTCCTCACCCAGTCCTTCCTTAAAAACATGCCATTTGTCTGATCTATTCGACAGATATGCAGATTTTTGTGAAGACCCTTACTGGCAAGACCATCACCCTTGAGGTCGAGTCGTCCGATACAATCGATAACGTCAAGGCCAAAATCCAGGACAAGGAGGGAATCCCCCCCGATCAACAGCGCCTCATTTTCGCTGGAAAGCAGCTCGAGGATGGCAGGACCCTCTCCGATTATAACATCCAGAAAGAGTCCACCCTTCACCTTGGTACGCGGTGCTTTCAAAACATTGTGTTATGCTTTCCTTCTCATTACGTGTCTTAGTGCTTCGTCTCCGCGGTGGTATGCAGATTTTCGTCAAGACTTTGACGGGCAAGACCATTACCCTTGAGGTTGAATCGTCCGATACGATCGATAATGTGAAGGCGAAGATCCAAGACAAGGAGGGCATTCCGCCGGACCAGCAGCGTCTGATTTTTGCTGGCAAGCAGCTTGAAGACGGTCGGACCTTGTCGGACTACAACATCCAGAAGGAGTCTACCCTTCACCTTGTCCTTCGTTTGCGTGGAGGGATGCAGATTTTCGTGAAGACTCTCACCGGCAAGACGATTACGCTCGAAGTCGAATCATCGGACACGATCGATAACGTCAAAGCCAAGATTCAAGACAAGGAAGGCATTCCTCCCGACCAGCAGCGTTTGATTTTTGCTGGCAAACAGCTAGAGGACGGGCGCACGCTCTCGGACTACAACATCCAGAAGGAATCGACTCTTCACCTTGTGCTTCGTCTGCGTGGCGGTATGCAGATATTCGTGAAGACGTTGACTGGAAAGACAATCACTTTGGAAGTGGAGTCGTCTGACACCATTGACAATGTGAAAGCAAAGATCCAGGATAAGGAAGGCATCCCCCCGGACCAGCAGCGTTTGATCTTCGCTGGCAAACAGCTCGAAGACGGTCGTACGCTCTCTGATTACAACATTCAGAAGGAGAGCACTCTGCACCTTGGTAGGCTTTGCCGTCGTATCACCTTCGTCACTTTCTAACGTGTCGCGTAGTCCTTCGTCTTCGTGGAGGCAACTAAATGATGGTGGTAGTTCTGGTGTCTGTTGATTGTACATTGCGCGCGTAGTAGTCTCGTGAATATCAACCTTGAATTGTAAAGCGTTAGTCGGACGAATGTCATCGGGAGATTTCGATTTGGCACGAGGGCAGTAACTGGGCAGTATGAGCAAGCAGCGTCGTCGGCGTATCGGGCCGTGAAATGGCCTCAAATGTTGAACTCTTGACGCATGCCCACAAAGTCGTCAAGGCAAAGAAACACCAAAAATTTGGACAAATCAACGCTGTCGTATTCGATGAGGATGCACGAAGGTGTGCACACAGCTCTCTTTCATTGTCCTGCAAGATACATAACCCTGTAGCCTAGGGAATTTCTGACAGGCTTTCACAAGCGAAAGTTGGCAAAAAAAGAGGAGAGCAAGAAGAAGGCCCAGGCGAGAGAAAAGGAAGAGCGTCTGGAGGCACGCCGGGAGGTATATACATCATACTACAGCTTGTGCTACCAAACCTTTTCGATCTCAGGCTGATATCACTCGTCTGTCATTCAGCAGCGGCGTGTGCTCGCGGAGCAGGCTGCCCAAAACGCTGCAAAGGTTGAAGAGGCGTACAGTGGCGTCATACAGTGTACGTTCCGTTCCTATCCTCAGTCCCATCCGTCCGTCCGTCCACCCATCCCACCAGCTCACATGGTCGCGAAATCTAAAACACAGCCATCGAACCTGACTCGGATGAGGAGTGGATCGGAATCACCCCGTCGTCGTCCGGAGCCAGAGCCGGTGATACAGAACATGACTCGGACGCGGAGCGGCACGAACGCGAGTATTCGTATTCGGACGAGGAACAACTCGCGACTGTCACCGTCGTGGAGGACTTTGATCCGGGCGCGTTTCATCTTCCTCATGCCAGTGAAACTGTTGCACCTGATGAGCGCCAAGGACGAGTCTCGCCGCTTCCGCCGACGCGGCGCGGGAAGGTCGTCGAAAACGAGGGCCGGAGTGGTGGTGCTAGGAGTAAGAGGAAGGATGACCCGGCGAAGAAGAAGGTGCGGTATGAGACCAAGGCGGCGCGTAAGGCGGCCCAGACGAAGCAGCGCGCGCGGAGGACAGAAAAGGCTGAACGTGCAGGCGGGAAGGCGGCGAGAAGAACGAAGATTGGTGGGAAGAAGAGGAAGATACCAATGAGGTGAAGGTCTCCATCCAGTACTCCAAAACCTTACAGTATCGTGGGCATTTTCATTCGTTCGTTTTTTGTCGTCGGTCGCGACATATCCGCAGTATACAGTGTACTCCTTGCTCAGCCCTGATGCGAGAAAGCTACAAAGATAACAGCTAGCTCCGCCCCTCTGAAGTACAGCACCAAACACGACCTGTTGTTGACGTGAGATCCTTTTTCTGCTACACTACCCCTTGTCGCGGCGTCGGCCCCTGTCGGAGTATGCGAGATGATTTGCCGGTTCGCGGTCTCCTTACGTCTCACTCAGAGCGATCGATATCACAACTCTTAATCTAACTCTCACCACTGATACCCAAGAGAGTACAGTATTACCTTCCGTACCTCAGCTCTACTCGTCGAGTTCTCTGTTCCTTGGACAAGGTTAGGCGTCTGGCGGACTTCAACTACTTGAACTTGTCTATCAAATATTGCGTACATGTCCGTTATGGCCACGCGAGGACATACATCGCCAAGCAATGGCTTGAAGCCGGCGACACCATCCAATTGAAAGGGCCTCCCGGCTTGACCTACTGTACTTCTGGGCGGCTCGTAATTGTCGATCCCTTTTCTTTCAATAAGCCCAACATTGATCGATTATCTGGCGCATATGGTGTTGGATCATATCTATCTCGCGTAGCTGCTGAAGGCTCCTCCAATCTGCCGGTGATTGTACGCGCAGTGGCCCGATCACATATGGTGAAACTTGGAAAATTGCTAATAGAATTCCTCCAGGAATTCTATGTAATTGGGGACGCATCCCCATGCTTCACGCTTTTCGACACCTGTCCATAATATAACTCATTCCTCCGCAACCTTGCAGTGCTCCCCTTTCCGGAACGCCGCGGCAAGGAATTCGGGATGGCCACCATTCTCGATGTGTATCCAAGGTGGCTTACCGTTCGTGGCATCGCACCGCCATAATCAGGAAGGGTTATGTGCCAGTTGCTCCGTGACCCTACGTAGACCATGAGAAGTTTGGGGCCCTCTGCGGCACTGTAGAGCAGCACGAAAATGGTCACGCCATTGCACATGGAACGGTCTCGATCAGTGGAGATATCCTCGGGTGATGCCTTATGAGGCTGGCTCGATCGGGAACATACGATTCGCGGTCTAACGAGGATGGTACTACTAGGAATTGGTTGTCAAAAAGGTGTGTTGGTAATGGAGCAAACATGTGGACCACAGGAAACACGATACACCTGAAAAAATGTTAGCGTTATCACACAGGTTGAGAGCAGACACATACGATTGGCAAATAGATACCACAAGGTACGTGACGTCGATCCTGTTCACAGCGGTGCACTATATGAGAAGGAAATATACGTCCATGGGTGGAATGGGTAGAAATGGGTCCCATGGAATCGGGGTTGGGAGATGGTGGCGGAGGCGGAGGCGGAGGTCGACACAAAGCTGCTGCCACAGCCAGCGGTGACACAGTAAAATATGGTTCAAGGTGCAGGCCATTTTGCAGGGAACACTTGCGCTTCAAGTTGGGAACTCGGAGGGGCCGTGTCTGAATGAGGTTGCAGTACAAAATGAGAGTGATGATAACTTGAAGGGCTCTGGCAGGGTGAGAAGAGTAGTGAACATAGATACTATTTTGGCAGGCAACGGGGGACGTGTCGTGAGTATGATGTAGGCTCACTCAACAAAAACTTTAACGACGCACTTATTCCACTTATCACTAAATTACTCTCGCATTATCTCTCGCCAGCTGAAATTAGCATGGGAGGTTTTCCCTGATGTAAACTTACTCCTCCCAGTTGTTGTTGAGGTTAGTTATCCTTCTTGTGGACCATCTAGTTCCCCTTTTCGTGCCCTTCTTCGTGCGCCTCGTCCGCTCCCTTCTGTTCCTGTCTCTCGTCAGCCGCCGTCACCTTTGTTGTTAGTGAGACCCGCTGTGGTCATTTCTTTCTCTTTCGACGCCCTCGCCTTTAGTCGTCCTCACCGTCCTCGCCGTCCTCGCCTTAGCTCTGCCGCTGCCGCCAGCGCGACTTGGACTTGCCGTGGGTTGCCTGCCGTCTTAACTCCAGCCAACGTGCTGTCTATCACTGTTCCTCCTTTTCTTCGTGCTCATTTTTACCGCTTTCTTTCCCCTTTGCTCCTTTCTTCGCCTCTACTATTTATCCCTTTTTCCATCGATATACTGCATCTGAGATCACATCTGGTGTGCATGTATACAAGAATGGGCATGAGCGAGTGATTGGAGTAGTGCATCGGGGCGCTCACACGGCAATATGTGCAGTACAACAGTGGTTGAAGAGATTGGAGGTTATTAACTTATTGAAGTAAATGAGGATTGGGGGAATTTTTGGGTGGACTGGACCATCCTTGTCATGCACTGATGTATTGAAAGTACGGCAGTACCCGTGGGACAGGCAGTACACGAGGAAATGAAAGAAGAAAAGTATTCAGAGTGGGAGGTGAAGAAGTAAATTGGTGGTGTCGGTTTGTAGATAGTACTGTGAGAGTTCATTCCATATCACGAAGAGAGTCCGTAGGTGCTCCTTCTGGTGGCAGGGCGTTGTCTACATTGCCGGTATTATCAGAAGATGGCTGGCTAAGATGGGGCTTTAAGATGGACAAATCGGTGGTGTCGACGCCTGTGCATGAGCGGCAGAGGCAAGTCAAGGTGTAATAACCAGACCGCTGATACCTGACTGTTATTTCTTGGTTGGGGGTGATGGGTTTGATTGTGACGATGACGGAGGCGAAGGTATGTGGGATGGGATAGATCTGATAGGGTGGGATGAAAAAAGAGAAGGGGAGAGAGAGAATAAGGGAAAGGAGCGAACCTGGGCATTTGGATTACAGTCATGATTGACCAAACGAAACGGACCGAGAATGAGACGGGGACCTGGAGGCCCCAACTGGTTGGCAGAAGCCTCTATGACGGAAGGGCCGGGAGTGGAAAAGATGTCGCGAGACATGCAGCTACAGGTCTCCATAATATAAGAGCCTTCAGGGATGAGACGCACGGCCTTGAGGCCAAAAGAAGGATTTTGACCATTGTGGGAAACCTTGAGGATTGCGACGGGGGAGCCAGATGAATAAATGAGGGAGTACCTGTAAAGTAAACTTTGAAGGCGGTGCAGTGAGAAGAAGAAAATGAGGAGGGGATGATGAGAAACACACTGGGAGAGACATTTGGACCAATTTGGATGGTCTGAGCGGAAAGGAAAAAATCTTTCTTGAAGGGCATGGACAGAAGAGACGACTGCTTGCCAGCTGGGAGGGGTAGTGTTGAAGAGATGTTTGCAGGCATTAAAAGCGTCTCTGCCTTGTTCATTTGTGAGGGGAGTGGGTTTGCCTTGTTGGGCAGTGTCTGGTGTAACAGCATGATGGCGACGCTTTTTACCCTTATTGGCAAAAGCCATGAACATGAGGAGGTCATCAGCTCTGGCAAACAAGTCTGAGGGAAAAGCTTCTTTGTTGAGTATGTTTATTTGCTTGTGAACGGAAGAATCTGGGTTTTTGATGTCAGGAAACCATTCCAAATCTGAGGAAGGTGATGACAGGGAGGTAGATTTTACAGCACGAGAAGGATTGCGACGAAGAGCCATCAATAAAGAGGATTGGTGGTAAGTGGTGGAGGTATGAAAAGAGGATGCGTCTGAGGGCAAAAAATGGGAAGGACTGGGGAAATGGCCGTGAGGCACGAGGCACGTAAGCGAGACCGGAGCAAAGGCATGAGGCGTGAAACGCAAGGTTGAAGCAAATACACATTGTTGAATATAAGCACGGATAGGATTGATAGGTTGATTAACATCACCGACGCGTGTATGATTGTCTAATCGCTTTCCCGTATACGGCCGATTCAAGTGTCCTGACTTCGGGCACAGCGTTTTTACTAGGAATTGGTCAGAGCAGAACTAGTAGGTTATGACTCGGTCTGAGTAATGCACCAGCTTTACAAAGAGTTTCAGGATATTGTGGATGAGACATAGTACGTCGCCGACGCTGGCCATAGACTCGGACGTGCTCGTACTCGCCTTGTGATATTTAATATTCCGCAAGGACATTCTCAAGACCAATATACGCTACTCTCATCTTTCCTTGTTTGGACCACAGGTTGGATCATATCTCACATCCGTGAAGGCGATACGTAACCTCCATCTTGACGGTCCCGGGATGGTGGATTGTATAAAACTACTTCTTTCCCAAGCCCTCATCTCCAGGTCAACCTATGTGCTACCGATGTACTATCCTGGCTTTGCTACCAATGTTGCATTAGAAACTACGCCGGACCGGACTGTTTGCACGCTTGCTCTGGTCACAAGATTATCATCGACGGCGTACCAGATGACAACGCAAGCCTGGACCCCAAGCATTCACTTGCGCAGTTGATGTGATAGTCGTCTCAATTCAACGGGCCATGTCCGTCGATCCACATCTATCATATTAAAACACATTTCAATAGGCATCTCTAGGGGACAAGTTACTGACCATCTGCATCAATCCACCGCTCATCCTACGATCTATCCTACTACTCATCGAAGACAGTCCCTCCACCCTCTGCGCTTTCTTCTCTTTGGATATAAGAGAGCGCCTATGCATGACATTATATGATAGCTGCCTGTCAGGATATTCGTGTCATTTGCCGACATAGGTCAATTCCCCGACTAGCACGTCACCGAGATGCTGTATGCACTCGTAGTCGCAGGAACTGCAAGTGCCAGCGATAAGAACATCATAGGATCGTGTGACATTCAATAGATTTTTAGTCTCTGATGTTGTCTGCTAATCTAGAAAAAGGGCTCTATTGCGCACAGACAACGTTGACGACATGCTGTCTGAGGACTCGGGATAGACGAGACGAATAAGAGAACAAGCATGCTTAGAAACCTTTACAAGGACACACCCCTCAAGGTTGAATCAATGCTAACAATCTGGGGACCACAGAACGTCCATGAGTCAGTATATCTCATCTTGACCAACTTAGTGACAAGGGGGCAGAAAGCGGGCTGAGCTACGGCTGAGCTGCCTAATCTTGGAACTTGGAATAATGTTGCTTACGTATGACGCCTGAGGTGTTAATAGGCCCGAATCCGCATCACAGCGCCACAGAACTCCTTCGTTCGTTTACCACCACCATCTCCGTCGGCCTATCTCTCAGTAAGTTGCTACTCTTTGCTTGGCGTTTCTTTGTTGCATAGTCTCTGATTATCTGACCCGACCCATAGCCGCGGCTATGCAGATCTTCGTGAAGACGCTTACCGGCAAGACCATCACCCTCGAGGTCGAGTCGTCAGACACTATTGATAATGTCAAGGCCAAAATCCAGGACAAGGAGGGAATCCCTCCAGATCAACAACGCCTTATTTTCGCTGGAAAGCAACTCGAGGATGGCAGGACCCTTTCCGATTATAATATCCAGAAAGAGTCCACCCTTCACCTTGGTACGAGATCCTTTCAGTGATATCAATATTGTGATATGAATTCCCATTTTCACTGCATCTCGCAGTGCTTCGTCTCCGCGGCGGTATGCAGATTTTCGTGAAGACCTTAGCCGGCAAGACCATCACCCTCGACGTTGAATCTTCGGACACAATTGATAACGTAAAGGCGAAGATCCAAGATAAGGAGGGCATTTCGCCAGACCAGCAGCGTCTGGTTGTCGCCGGCAAACAGCTCGAGAACGGCCGCACGCTCTCGGATTACGACATTCAGAGAAGAGCGACTCTCCACGTTGTCTACATTTTGTGTGTTTGCTGAAGGGATAGCCTAGAGAGATATGTCGTTCTTGATGGACGAGATTCGCGGCAGGAAGAGGATGGTTGTGGAGGTAACTGAGTAATGTCTGGCTGTTTTACCCGCACGCGTCACGGTTGTACTATAGTATCTTGAATTATCGGCATTATGTAAAGCGCTAGCGAGTGGGGTTAGTGTTCAATCAGATGGGGCGTTTAAGCGAGCGAAACACGCGGGGGGTGAATTCGCCGCCCCCAACCTAACGTTGAACGTTGAACTCTTGACGCACGCTCACAAAACCATAAAGGCGATAAAATGGCGGAAGCTTGGACAAATCAAAGCAGCTGTATTCGACAAGGGTGTATGGAGACAATACATACTCCCATTTCAATTATTCTGAAAGATCATATGGATGCCAGTGGCCTTGCAACCTAGGGAATACTTGATTGCACGCTAGTTCGCACCTTCGTCATGCTACAATTTTTGCTGCTAAAACCTTCGATCTCGGGCTGATGTCATTTGTCCGCCATTCAGTAACAACCGGATCCAATACAATATGACCGCCAGGGCACATCATTGAGTAGTGGCTCGAACTCACCTGGGGCGACGCACCCCGGGTGTGCCGATTCTTCCGAGTCCCCTTGGGTATTTCTGTCGCAGCTCGCAAGTGGCGGTTGCTTTCCCCAATGAACCTATCTCTGATTGATAACCGGGCCCATACCATATCAATCTCGCGAACTCGTTCATTGTTTCTCCGCAGTGATTGTACGTACTGTCCCCGCATCATATGTGCCGAAACTGGGAAACTAATTCTTCCAGGAAACGGATGAAAATTTGCTCCCCGCTTCGCGCTTTTCGACACTACCGACCCAGAAATCCAGGTCGCTCTCTCGCTCTCTCGACGAGCTCGACACACTTCACCCGAATGAATGTGCTGTGAGTCCAGAATCCAAATTGGTTTCTCGCAACCTTGCCGGACTCGACACGCTCCTTAGCCAGAATGAATGCGCCGTGATATTCTATTAGCAAGCTAATCGCACCGGTGGTCTACCTTCTTTCCTGCATCGCCAAAGCCTGGACTTTAGGAGACGACCATCGTCGATGTGCATCTATATCGTCTTATCACCGGTATCCCGCCTTCACGATCAGGAAAGGTCATCCGCAAATTACCCTATGACCCCTTGTTCGAACGGATTGAATAGACGAGATGGATTGGGGCATAAGGATGCTTAGGTTTTACGGGGACACCCTTCTCAAGGTTGAATCGCTGCTGCAATCTTGGGAACCATGGCACTTTGGTATATCTTGTCATTGCCATTCGGAGATAAGGACAACTGAGGCGCAGAGAGCAGCCTAATGTCGGCAAGTGGCTTACGCACAACACGAAAGGAATGGGATCGACCGCAGCGCCGCCTATTTCTTCGTTCTTTCTTAACCGCCACCAACTCCGCTAGCTTAACAACCAGTGAGTCTGAGTCCGTGTTCCTCGTTTGATGTTCCTAGTTGCATGGTCTCAAAATATCTGACCTTTGCCATAGCCATGCAGATCTTCGTGAAAACCCTTACCGGCAAGACCGTTACCCTCGAGGTCGGGTCGTCCAACACCGTCGATAACGTCAAGGCCAAAATCCAGGACAAGGAGGGAATCCCCCCAGATCAACAGCGCCTCATTTTTGCAGGCAAGCAACTCGAGGATGAGAGGACCCTCTCCGATTATAACATCCAGAAAGAGTCCACCCTTCACCTCGGTGCGCGACATTGTCAGTGATGTGATGACAAATCCTTCTCATGCTACGTCTCGTAGTGCTTCGTCTCTGCGGCGGTATGCAGATTTTCGTCAAGACTTTGACGGGCAAGACAGTCACCCTCGAAGTTGAATCTTCGGACACAATTGATCACGTGAAGGCGAAGATCCAAGACACGGAAGGTTACCCCCCAGACCAGCAGCGTTTGATCTTTGCGGGAACACAGCTCGGGGACGGCCGCACGCTCTCGAGCTACGACATCCAGAAAGAAACGACTCTTCACCTTGTCCTTCGTCTGCGTGGTTGCTGAAAGGACAAATAACAAAGATATGTCATCTGAGTGGACAAGATTTGAGGGAGGAAAGGAGAGAAGCTGAGAGCAAGGTGGGAGGGGAAAAGATGGTTGTGGATGAAACTGAGCGTTAATAACAGCTCCGATGTCTGCAGTGGCTGTTTTTCCCTGCGCACATATTAGTGTTGTGAAGGCCAGAAATATATAAAGCGTTAGTGGGATGAGTACATGTTGCTTTGTGCGAGCGAGACCGTGCCACTGTGACAGTAGTTGGGCCTTGTCAACTTGAACCGCATTTTGATTCTGCGGAGCGCATCGTCATATTAATCACGTAGAAACGCCTGACAAACGCGAACCCTAGTGATCCTAGCTCGACGCTATTTTGCTAATGGCCGTAGGCGTGCTTCGAAGGGCCTTGTGATATTTCATATTCAGTCCGCCAAGAGTTCTCGATGCCAATGTACTACTTCATGTTTCATTGTTTAGAAACAGGTTAACCAAATCTCCGTGAACTGCGAACACTGTAGGTGGCCTTCACTTGCTGGTCCCCAGCCATAGATCTTATGAGGCTCCTTGGTCTATATCATTCCGAGGCCCTCATCCCTGAGCCAGCCGATGTGCTGCAGCTTGAGGTGCACTGTTCTGGCTTTGTTACCGAAATTTCACAGGAAACTCAGGCTGTGCCGCGCGAGGCTTGTGTGTGTGCTGGCGTCAGTCGGAAATTATCATCGCTAGCGCGTGGTTAACGATGTGAGTATAGGACCCAGTGAGCCTCGGACGGGAACAACATCTTACATGACTGCCATCTTACTAGTAGGAACTCGTGACGTTCCGTACGTTCACTGATGTTGTCTGTTGGTGCATGGTTTGGGTTTAAAGACCACCAGAAGTACACCAAATATAGTAATGGGCTTGATGTACCCGGGCCAAAGCAAAGAGGCTCTGTTACGCACAGACAACATTGATAACAAGCATGCTGCGGACCGCTTACTAGTAGGTATTTTCAGGGACACACTCAAGATCACTGCCGTCATCTAGGGGGCCACGGCACTTTCAGTATATTTTGTCTTTGGCAATTTGGAGATAAGAACAAGTGAGGCGCAGAGAGTAGCCTAATGTTGGAAAGTGGTTTACGCACAACACCGTGACGAAAGGTGTTAATTGGATCGACCGCAGCGCCTCTTATTCCTTCGTTCTTTCTTAATAACCACCTTCTCCTTCGATTCAACGGCCAGTAAGTTCGTGTTCCTCGCTTGATGTTTTTAGTTGCATGACCTCAAAATATCTGACCTTTTCCATAGCTATGCAGATCTTTGTGAAAACCCTTACCGGCAAGACAATCACTCTCGAGGTCGAGTCGTCAGACACCATCGATAATGTAAAGGCCAAAATCCAGGACAAGGAGGGAATCCCCCCAGATCAACAGCGCCTCATTTTCGCTGGAAAGCAGCTCGAGGATGGGAGGGCCCTCTCCGACTATAACATCCAGAAAGAGTCCACCCTTCACCTTGGTACGTGACGTTGTCAGCGATGTTGTGGTATGCACTCCTTCTCATGCTACGTCTCGTAGTACTTCGTCTCCGCGGTGATCAGCAGCCTGAGATTTTCGTCAAGGCCACCACCCTCAAAGTTGAATCTTCAGACACGACTGATATCGTGCATGCGAAGATCGAAGAGAGCATTCCGCCGGACCAACAACGTTACATTTTTTCTGGCGAAAAGCTTGAAGACGGTCAAACACTATCGGACTACAATGTATCTGATCCTCACCTCGACCCTCGTCCGCACGGATGCATGCAGATTTTTGTGAAGAATCTGTATGGCAAGAAGTTTAGTCTCGATGTTGAGTCATCGGACACGGTAGATGACGTCAAAGTCAAGGTTCAAGACAAGGAAGGCACCCCCACTAACATGCAACTTCTTGTTTTTGCGGGCAGACAGCTAGCGGACGACCGCATGCTTTCGGACTACAACATCCAGAAAGAATCGATTATCCACCTTGTCCTTCGTCTGCGTGGTTGTTGAAAGGACAAGTAGAAGAGATATGTCACCCGGCTCACCCCGAGTGAACGAGATTTGAGGGAGGAAAGGAGAGAAGCTGAGAGCAAGGTAGGAGGGAAAACGAACGTTGGTACAGCTCCGATGACTGCAGTGGCTGTTTTACCCTGCACGTGTAGTAGTGTCGTGAAGGCCAGACATATGTAAAGCGTTAGTCGGATGAACTCGTCGATGAGTGGTCAATGAGACATTGCGTTTGCGCGAGCGAGGCCGTGCCACTTTGACAGTCCGAGTCGTAGGGCCTTGTTAATTTGAACCGTACTTTGATTCTGTGGAGCGCGTCGTCATATCACACAAGTAGAAGCACCTCACCAGCGCGAACGTTCCTCTCTCGCACACAATTCCGCGACTGTAGCAGTGTCGTCAAGCGAGCCGTGGACGTAACGATTCTTCATTTTAGTCTCGACGACGGTCGCGATTTGCGGACGGGCGTGTCCCGGCCCGGGCACGGCTACAGTGCTCGATGCAGTTGCTCGTGCGACTCTTGTGCTCTGGCCCCGTACTATATAACTACTAACATATGTTTCAGTAATGCCGACGACATGGCCCAAAAACTTCCACTTGCATGCTGATCACATACTAGCTTACTACTGTAGTTGCTTTGAACGAAACCATCGGATTGTTGATTCACCTATAAGGCGAATGTCCCCTTGACGGCGTTGACGCACGCTCACAAGGTCGTGAGGGCAAAGAAATGACAAAAGCCCGGACAAATCTCGTAGCCTAGGGAATTTCTGGCTGACACGCAGTATGACGCGCGTAATTCATCGTCGTCTCGTTCAAGGAGGACTCCTCATGGACACGACTGGTTTGCTTTCGTACGTGGTTCCGCGACAGCGGCAGTGGAGTCAAGAGAAACGTGCGATTGTAGTATTTCTTCATTGAAGAGCAATATTAATGCCACGAGCAAGCGTAAATGGAGTGCGGTCGTGAGAAAATCGTCTCGTCGTGAGGTATACCCGCATGCGGCCCGGCTCCCGAGTGGCCGTCGCCCTTCGTCATTCTCGTCTCGACACACTCGCACTCAAGCAGGCTCTTCCCTCTCGCGCCCCCTCTCTCTCCTCGTCGGACTCACTTTTGTGTCTCGCCTTGGTCATACTCCACATCGTAAAGCGACCCACAGGGCCAAGCGAGGATTCGAGCACCGTCATGGTTACGGTATACATGTCGGAGTGCTGAGCGCTACACATGTCTCTTCTCCCTCCCCACGGCCTCGCATTGACAGCCGATCCCAACACCGCCTCAATAACAGTGCAAGAGTACTTGTCAGCTACCACTTCCTCATCCTTTCTATTCAATTCTTTTCAACATCATTGCCTCGCGCTCTTTCCATTTCCTTCAACACTACTACCTCTTGCCATTCCTGCTGAAATATCAGAGATGCAAGAGAGTCTCACCCTCCTGCCTTACTGATAGTTCATTAGGTACATACTCCCGTATGTGAAGCCCATCTCCAGCCCATTGAGGAGATGATTATCCCCTTCGAATATACTCTGTGTGTTCATTTTTCTTGTTTGTGTGATCTCGCCATCTTTCCCTGTATCTCTCTTTATCCCCTCTTCCTCCTTGACCAGACTTTTCTGGTGGCGAATACCTCTAACCCACGCAGCCGATATATGCCATTACTGTACATCAACCTCAATCCTTTTTTGACTCACGTCCCTCTTTCTACTGCCCACACCCTACTACCCGCCAAAACTACCAATGGCGTATCCTGACCGAGATGGTGTGTTCATTTGTTGCCCCTGTCCCTCATAAGACCTTACTAATTGCCTGGAGGTCTAGTCGCACTTTCCAATTTCTGCACTATACTACCCGTCCACCCAAATAGCTATGGTCCCCACCATCATAGTTTCACACTTTATCTTGCTCTCACCACCCGGTATCCAAGAGAACATCCATTCCGTGGCACAGGTACAAATCGTGAGCTCCCGGTGAGCTCCATTCCTTCGACAAGAGCAAACCTCTGGCGATTCCTCAGTGCTCGAACTCGCCTACCAAAGATCACATACACATTTAGCAGGTCCAATAAGGTATGGCCTCGAGGGCGTCATCAGGCGATGGCCTGAAGTCATCCGGGGCTTCACTATCCTTTGACAACGCGGCGCACTCCGGGCGTGCCGATTCTACTATTGGGAATGTCCACTGTAGTTCGCAATTGGCGGTCCATTTCACCAATAAGCAAACTAATGGTTGTTTCTCGACCCATACCTATCTATCTTGCCTATGTTATTTATGTTTTGTTTCTCCATTCTTCTGATTGTACGTTTGCCTCCATCATATGTGGCTAAATTTGGAAACTCGCTCACGTAATATTACTGTGAGACGCGCCTCATGATATTTGACATTGCTCCAGAATCCAAATCGATCTCCCGCAACCTTACCAGACTCGGTATGTTCGCTGGCCCGAATGAACATGTCGTGATATACCATTAGCAAGCTGACCACACTGGTAGTCTAATTTTCTCATCGCCAGAGCAAGGAATGTAGGTGGCCATCGTCGGTGTGCACCCAAATCGTCTTATCGCCATGGTATCACACTTTCACCATCAGGGAAGGGCATCGGCAATTTACCCTGTGACCTCTTGTTCTAACAGATTGAGTAGACGAGATGCATAGAGAATAAGCCTACTTAGGTATTCACAGGGACACAGTCAAAATTGAAGCGAGGCGCAGAGAGCGGTCCAGTGTTGGAAAGTGGCTTACGCACAACACGAAAGGGTTAATAGGATTGCAGTGCCTCTTATTTCTTTTGTTCTTTCTCGACTACCACTACCTCCGTCAGGTCAACAACCAGTTAGTTCGTGTTCCTTGCTTGATGTTTTTAGTTGCATAATCTCAAAATATCTGAACCTCGCCATAGCCATGCAGATCTTCGTGAAAACCCTTACTGGCAAGACCATCACCCTTGAGGTCGAGTCGTCTGACACTGTCGATAATGTCAAGGCCAAAATCCAGGACAAGGAGGGAATCCCACCCGACCAACAGCGCCTCATTTTTGCTGGAAAGCAGCTCGAGGACGGCAGGTCCCTTTCCGATTATAATATCCAGAAAGAGTCCACCCTTCACCTCGGTACGCGACGTTGTCAGTGATGTAGCCTTTTCACACCACGTCTCGCAGTGCTTCGTCTCCGTGGTGGAATGCAGATTTTCGTCAAGACCTTGACGAACAAGACCATCACCCTCGAAGTTGGACCTTCGGACACGATTGATAACGTAAAGACGAAAATTCAAGCGAAGGAGGGCATTCCGCCTAACCATCAACGTCTGATTTTTGCTGGCAAGCAGCTTGAAGACAGCCGGGTTCTGTCAGATTACAATATCCAAAAGGAGTCTACCCTTCACCTCGTCCTTCGTCTGCCTGGTGGCATGCTGATTCATGTGGAGACTATCTCCCAAAAGAAGGTTACTCTCGACGTCGAGTCATCGGATACGATTAACAATGTCAAAACCAGATACCAAGACAAGGAAGGTGTCCCTCCCGACCAGCAGCGTTACATTTATGCCGGCAAAGAGCTCGAGGATGGCCGCACGCTTTCGGACTACAACATCCAGAAAGAGGCGACTATCTTCCTTGTCCTCAGATTGCGTGGTTGCTGAAAGAATAGATGAGAAAGATATGTCGTCCTGAGCGGACGGGATTCAAGGGAGGAATGGAGAACAAGATGGGAGGGGAAAGGACTATTTGTGGTAACAGCTCCGAAGTCTGCGGTAGTTGTTGTACCTTACCGGTCCTTACACACGTAGTAGTATCGTGAATGTCAGCGATTGTGTAAAGCATCAGTCGGATGAGTGGTCAATTAAAAATTGGATGTTGCGTTGTCCGGGCCCATTGTGGGATGCATGTACGGGTCCCCACCGGGGCAGCACCGGCGCTCAGGCTACGCAATGATAGCCTCAGAGTTATGAGGAAGAAAACGGCGTTGTAAATTCACATGTACCTAGGATACTGCTGGATGTACAATCTGTCATGGGACATGGTCAGCCTACACTGTGCGCATGTATTTACAAAGAGCAGTCCTACATGGGGTTCTGGACCCCCCAGGAGCGGGCCTTTACACACCCCATCACCTTAGCATGAAGTTAAGATAAGTTAAGGCAAGAATCACCTTAATACTGCCTTTTATCACATCAGACATAGAAATTTTTCAAAGGATTTTGAGACTTGGAGGAAGTGAGCAAAAATAAAAATAAGGCATTGGCAGGATGTAAACATAGGATCATCTTAACACTCAGGCACCTGATCTTATCGCATCTTAGCAATGTTGTAATAAGCTCCAAACACCCCAGCACTACATTTTCCTGAAGCCCCACACTCATCGAATCCGAAAACCTGGCTCGCACTTGTTCAGGAAGCCATCGGTAACACAACCCGATGGATTTATGCCATGTACGTGGGATGACACATCTCTTATCCGACGTCTCAAGACGACTGTGACCACATGTTTCCGACTTGAAGAGAGCGACGCTTTCTACTGTGGAAAAAGCGACTCCAAGACCACAGGTTTTGCACATTTGTCGTGCCATGGGATCCTCAAGACCAGAAAGCCATTTGGTGCATCTCTCAAGCTTTATCGGGGCGAGCGTCTTTTCCTCTTTGAAATCATACGATCTCCACTCTCTTATGCATAACTTGCATTCCTTTTTTCTTGTCACACGTTGGAGCTGGCGAACGGGAGCATCTCCGACGAAGGTCTACATCTTTCTGCGGTGGTGCAATACTGAGAATTTAGTCAGGACGAAGTGGGTGGTGATGGACAATGTTGATGGAAACTTGAAATAATTTTTTCGAATCGTCACGGGTGTAGATTATGAGGGGTGAAGATTTTTAAATACTCTTTCGACAGCCACCAACCTTAAGAAATGTTCCCTAAAATACCGAGGGAACTTCCATTTGAGATTGTGTAGATATCTTTCAAAAAGTGGGTATGGGTTAGGACAAACAAATCAACTATAAATTCAGTAGTTATCCTCTCGCGTGACCAATCGTGACATTCTATAGCTACCAACTTTGTTGGTCCACCGTGACCTCTTTACCGTTCTCAAATTCCATCTGCGTCCGGGTTCACTCCTAGGAAGCTTGATAGGATGATAAGCTTGCACACAGCGCCTCGTTTCTTTCTTTCTCTCCCCACCACCACCTTCTCGCTCAACTCAATACCTCAGTAAGTTCTCCCTTCTCGCCTGACGTTTTCGTCTATAGATCTCGAATTATCTGATCCATAGGTATGCAGATCTTTGTGAAAACCCTTACCGGCAAGACCATCACTCTTGAGGTCGAGTCTTCCGACACCATCGATAACGTCAAGGCCAAAATCCAGGACAAGGAAGGAATCCCCCCAGATCAACAGCGCCTCATTTTCGCTGGAAAGCAACTTGAGGACGGCAGGACCCTCTCCGATTATAACATCCAGAAAGAGTCCACCCTTCACCTCGGTACGCGATGCTGCCAGTGATGTGTGATATACATTCCTTCTCAAACTACGACTCGCAGTGCTTCGTCTCCGCGGTGGTATGCAGATTTTCGTCAAGACTTTGACGGGCAAGACCATCACCCTCGAAGTTGAATCTTCGGACACAGTTGATAACGTGAAGGCGAAGATTCATGACAAGGAGGGCATTCCCCCGGACCAACAACGTCTGATTTTTGCTGGCAAGCAGCTTGAAGACGGTCGAACTCTTTCAGATTACAACATCCAGAAGGAGTCTACGCTTCACCTCGTCCTTCGTCTGCGTGGAGGCATGCAGATTTTCGTGAAGACCCTCTCCGGCAAGACCGTTGCTCTCGAGGTTGAGCCATCAGATACGCACGAGAGTGTCAAAGCCAAGATCCAAGATAAGGAAGGTATTCCCCCAGCACAGCAGCGTTTGATTTTTGCGGGAAAGCAGCTCCAGGACCATCATACGCTTTCGGACTACAACATCCAGAAAGAATCGACTCTCCACCTTGTCCTCCGTCTGAGTTGTGATGGTTCCTGTAGGTCTAAGGGAGAGAAGTAGTCGCAGGGAAGGAAGAAAGGGAACCAAAGGGAGGATTATGGAGGTAGCTGAGTGTTCTTGTTAGTTCTAATGTCTGGCCATTGTACCTGCGCACGTAGTAGTGCCCTCCATCTTAGCATCGTGTAAAGCATTAGATGGATGTGTGATGGTCTGATGTTGCTTTTGAGTAGGTGAAGCAATCCTGTGTAGAAGGCCATGAAATCGAGGCGCATTCGACGAGGTTGCATGGAAGTGTGTACTTAGCTCCATTCCCATCATTCTGCAAGATGGCCCTGTAGCCCAAGGAATTCCCGATTGGCTTTCACGAGCGAAAATTGGTAAAAGGGCCTCATATTTCGTTATTTAACATATCTCCTGGCCCTGTCCTGTGAAGATTTGCTTCTTGCAATTCCCGAGCTGACAGATCGTATACAGCCCAAAGCCTACGTTCTTTCTGAACTCATCCCCGGGCCAACCTACTATGTGCCGCTCATACGGCCACTGTTCCGACTTTGCTAACAAGGTTGTACTAGAAACTCCACTGACTCAAGCCGCAAGATTATCCTCAACAACTTCAATATGCCGGATGACGACGCGAACCTGGGACCCAGCATTCACTCCGAGTCGCACCCGTTTATACGGCACTCGCCTCAATTCAAGTCACCGGCCTATTAAGGTGCCTGTCAGTCTGTGTTGGTCGTATAAAAACCCATTTTAACATGTGATGTCGATCTCGTGGGCTATGGTCTGTTCACTGAAGATCGTCCGACTCCTCACCCCCTGTGCAATTCTTGCTCTCCCTGTTGGAAACAAGAAAATGCAACTGCTTGCTTGTCAGGACAATCACGTTGCTTACCGTCTGCGTGGTTGCTGCAAGAAAAGATAAGAGAGATGTTGTGGAAGCAAAAATGTCCATTTACTAATACCCTGTGCGCATAGTGGTATCGTGAATAGTACCAGTCTGGTGGCTGCGTGAAGCGTTAGTCGGATGAGTGGTGAATGAAATTGAAATTGCCTTTTGAGCGAGCGATGCAGTCGGGCCGTGAAATAGTTGCGGCTAATGTTGAACTTCATCTGAGGCACGCTCATCAAGTCATAAAGCAAAGAAATGACAGTGGCTCAGACAAATCAAGGCCATTGTATCCCAACACAATGATCCACCGAGGTAGTACACAGTTCTGTTTCCACGATTCTACAGACGATCCCTAGGCGGATAACCTTCATGTTATAGCCTAGTTTCTGGCTCGTCCTCACAAGCGGAAGTTGGCGAAAACGGAGGGGGCGAAGGCAAAGGAGCCGCGTCTGGAAGTACCGTGGCGTTCATCACGCGACAATTTGTGCTGTTAAACGCATCCTATATCAGGTTGATACTACTCGTCTGACATTCAGCGGCAGCCTGAGGACTCGGATACGTATGCCCACGGAGCAAGTCAGCTAGAATTCTACAGGGGCCATCAAGTTGAAGAAGTAGCATATGTCCGCAAGGTGCACGAACGTCCCATTATTCTCTTCAGTTCAAGTTCTTACCATTCCGGGCCATCCATCCGTTCATCTAGGGGATTCACGTAGTTGTCAAGACATTGTTCCTGCACAAAATCGCAGTGACCGAATCCGACGCTGACGGGGGGACTCGGAGTGGACCGGCGTCATCCCGGGCCCATCGTCGTCTCGAGCCGGAGCCGGTGGTCCAGAATACAACGCCGACGCGGAGCGACGCGCATGGCTGCTCAGTGCGCAGTGGCAGGTTTTAAGCAGGGTCCACAACTCCACATTGGTTCGACTTGTCCTATTTATGTTTTTTCACTTCGAACTCGACCAATTGTCCCGACGCGAGGTTCTCTTTCTGTTGCCCACGCCAGTCTCGGGACTACAGTTCTCGCCGTCAGACGACAACGTCTTTAATCGCTGCCACTGTTCCTTGCGACCCCTTACTGGTTGTTCGGAAGTCTGGTCGCAGTCTCCGACCCTTGCGACGCACCTGTCCACTCAATGATCGTGATATCTTGGGAGTAATCGACATCATAGTTTTACTCCATACCTCAGACACAACTCGCGATACCTTGGCCTTTGGCCAAGCCCGTGGCAACTCTCAAGCACTCGAACTAGATTTGGAGTGAGTAGTAGTGAGCATCGTCTATTATGGTCGTGCACACCTTCTGGCTTGGATGTGGCTACGGGGCATGACTGCATCTTTTAATCACGACAAACGAGGTGTTGAGATCTGTTTGCCTTTATCGTCAGTTCATCAAAATCTGTGACATGAGTGGAATATCCAACGTCGCAGGCTGTCGCGTTTTAGCTGCCAGTCACGGGTCCTTCGTCTAGCATCACTGTGCCCATGGGCTGGGACCGGAAGTGGCGTGACATGGTGATAATAGTCAAGGCGTACGGCACGGCCGCCATAAGCTTCGTTGAGACAAAGTGGTGGAACAGTTCTGGCATGATCTGCCTTTGCGTTGATTTCGTTTGACACCGGTCCAGAATCCACTGGCAAATCGCTCTCGCACAAACTTGCCGGACTTGGCTACATGCATGATGCTCCTTGACCTGAATGAATGCGTCGTGATATCACATTAGCAAGCTGCCTTCTTTTCTCATTGCCGGAGCAAGGAACCTAGCTGACAACCATCGTCGATGTGCATCTAAATTAGTGCTGTGCTTGGCCCGGCCTGGTATCTGAAAAGCCAAAGCCAAGCCGTCAGGCCGTGGAAAGCCGTGAGCACGGAGTGGCTTGGGTAAGCCCAAGAACCAACGTTGGCCATTCCACACTAAAACAAACAATCATAAACCGTCACTCGACTCCCTCAAGAACCCATCATCGACAACCCTCAAGGCTTTTATCCTCCGCATTCGGCACCCAGTTCTCCATACATTTCTAGGTCTCTTTGCTATTTTTCGGAACGATGAACTTTTTATTACGGACTACTGTACTGCACAGGCTCCTCCTACGTTCTGTGGTTGTGCTTGCTCTTGTTTCTTTATTAAGATGGCTGCCTCCTTTACCCACGAACCTTTTCTTTACAGGTAGCAGGGTCCTCAGGTGACCCAAGGAGCCTCAGAATTGTGGAAAAGTGGGCAATATGGTGAGTGCTGATACACAGTGCGAACAACTTCAGTCTGGGTAATTGACTGTGATTAGAGCATAACTACTGTACCTGATACACAGCGTGAACACTAGATACAGCATCTGTTAGTAGGTAGTTGACTCCTAGACAATATAGTACTCACACTTCAGTCTGGGTAATTGACTGAAGTGTTCTACTCATGATGAATGTCCTTAAATACTCATAAAGACTGTACTTTCCATGTGTTTATCTATGGTAAACTACTATCCCAAAGAATCATGTGCATAAACGAAGGTGATTTATTGTCTCTGATCAATATACAAAGTCATAAAGTAAATTGTGTTTCATTATCAGTTGCAAGGAGTCCATGAGGATGCATAGTAACACTATCTAATGGCCTTGATCTAGTTCAGCTGTATATTACATGTAGCAGGCCAAACTCTCCACTGGCATGTTTCTGCATGTACTCAGTCTCGCAACATCAATTGCAATATTACTTTGCTTCAACAAGAATGGTTGTACCACAATTATACAGTAACCAGAATGGGTCAGGATGCATATAGTAAAATTTTCTCATAGCTAAGTCCTACTGGAATGTACCAAGCCTGTCCATGATAGTCAGACTATCCCTTTATGCTTAGTCTATTGTCAACTGCACTACATGGCAGTGACAGTTTTATTGGCAACTGTATTTTGTTACTATCTTTCTATCCCTTGCTCTAATATGCACAGTATATGGCATTAAAAATGTTCAGTCAGCACTTGAATCTAAATGGTTTATTGCTCTGTAATAATCCATAACTAGTCAGTTGTCAAGGACTTAAGGTAGCTTATATCAGTGCTAACTAGTGAGTAACAAATAGTATATACAGTACTATAGTAAGATATCTTCTTAGACTATATAAGTGATATTGCTTAATTGTGAAGCTACAGGTTATAAGTAATATAATCAAGCTCAAGTTCTAATAAGATGCTTTATATTAGTGCTGCCACAGCTTGGCTCAAAAAGTGGCTACTAATTTACTAAATAGAGCCAGCCACAAAAAAATTGCCCAATATGGATATTTTCACCTTTTTTGGTACTGTGATTCTGAGCTGGCAGCAGCACTACTTTATTTCCCCAATGGCAAGAGAACATACTGTTTAGAGTTAATATATCTATATTAAGGTCAATAATGAGTGGTGACAGAACATTACTCTTCATATTCTCAATAGACTAATACAATATATAATGATAAGCATCAAGCCAGTATCAGAAACAGTGTTGAAGGATAAATTCCTTATAGTCTGAAATAGAATATCCATAAAAATGTGCAGCAAACTGTCTTGTAATTTCATTATAAATATCAGATGCCATAAATTGAGAGCATGCTTCATTTAAAGCCCTTTCAAGTGTAGGCTTGGGTGATGAAGCATAAGAAAGGCTGGTATGATTCAGAATAAGAATTACCACTATTTAAAATTAAATGTTAGAAATTAAAATCACAAACAGCAAAAAATATACCAATCATTGTGTAATGTAAATTATTATAAGGCATATACTTGGTTTCCTAAATATATATAAGTAAAACCCAAGATAAAGTGACAAGTAGTGACTATACATTGGGAAGAAATGAGTTTAATAAGGAGATCACAGTCTATAAAAAGGAAAAATGAAGAACTAAGTTTAGAAAGAACATGCAAGCATAATATAAACACTCACTTGCTAAAAAAAATATAAGAAAAAAAAGATGTTAATGGAAATTTTACAAGGTAAGAGCCACACACCTAAAAAAGATAAAAAGAGAATGTAATACATTAAATAAGATGAGCAACTCACATTCTGTCAGGTATAAAGAGAGAGATATTGAAACAGTAATGAAAAAGCTAGCAAATAAAGGGCACTTACAGTCTGTTAAGCAGTAAAAGGGATGATAAGCTGGAAAAGTAAAAAGAAGTTAGCAGGCATAAGGCACTCACTTCCTGTTAAGCAATAAGAGAAAGATAGGTCAGGACAGCAAAGAAAACCCAGTGAGACATGGGACCCACTTCCTGCCAAGCACAGAAAGAAAAACAAGTTAGGATAGCAAAAGAAAGCCATCAAGCAAGAGGCACTCACAAACTGTTAAGCACAGAGAGGAAAACAAGTCAGAACAGCAAAAGAAAGCCAGTTAGCAAAGGGCACTTACTTTCTGTTAAGCACAGAGTGAGAGAGAGAAGTTAGAACAGCAAAAGAAGACCAGCAAGCAAGGGGCACTCACAAGCTGTTAAGCACACAGAGAGAGAAGTCAGAATAATTAAAGAAAGCCAGCAAGCAAGGGGCATTCACATCCTGTCAAGCACAGAGAGAGAGCAATATGTCAGAATAGAAAAAGAAAGCAAGCAAGGGGCACCCACAAGCTGTTAAGCACAGAGAGAGGGTCAAGTCAGAACAGCAAAAAAAGCTGGCAAGCAAAGGACACTCACCCACTATAAAGCACAGAGAGAAAGATAAGTCAGGGCAGCAATAGAAAGCCAGCAAGCAAAGGGCACTCACAAACTGTTAAGCATAGAAAGAGGACAAGTCAGAACAGCAAAAGAAAGCCATCAAGCAAGGGACACTTACCCACTGCCAAGCACAAAGAGAGGGACAAGTTAGGGACAGTAAAAGAAAGCAAAGGCAAAAGCACTTACTTTCTGTTAAGCAAAGAGAGAGGGGCAAGTTAGGACAACAAAAAAAAAGCCAGCAAGCAAGGGGCAATGGGGCATTCACTCTCTGTCAAGTACAGAGAGGAACAAGTCAGGATAGCAAAAGAATGCTAGCAAGCAAAGGGTACTCACTTCCTGTCAAACACAGAGAGAGACAAGCTAAAGAGCAAAAGATACATAGCAAGCAAGGGGCACTCACTTCCTGTTAAGTACAGAGATGGACAAGTCAGAACAGTGAAAGAAAGACAGCAAGCAAGGGGCACTCACTCTCTATCAAGCACAGAGAGAGGGATAAGTAAAAGAAAGCCAGCAAGCAAGGTACACTCACTTCCTGTTAAACAGAGAGTGTGACAAGTCAGGACAGTAAAGGAAAGTCAGCAAGCACAAGGTACTCACAATCTGTTAAGCACAAAGAGAAAGACAAGTCAAGACAACAAAAGGAAGCTAGCAAGAAAAGAGCACTCACTTCCTGTCAAGCATGAAGAGAGAAACAAGTTAAGACACCAAAAGAAAGCCAGCAAACAAGATGCACTCACTCTCTGTTAAGCACAAAGAGAGGGATAAGTTAGGATAGCAAAAGAAGCCAGCAAGCAAGAGGCACCCACTCTCTGTTAAGTACCAAGAAAGAAACAAGTCAGAACAGTAAATGCAAGCCAGCAAGCAAGGGGCACTCACTTCCTGTCAAGCACAGAGAGAGACAGATTAGGACAGTAAATGAGAGCCAGCAAGTAGGAGAGGCACTTGCATTCTGTTAAGTACAGAGATAGGGATAAGTCAGAACAGCAAAGGAAAGCTAGCAAGAAAGGGGAACTCACAAACTGTCAAGCACAGAGAGAGACAAGTTAAGACAGCAAAAGAAAGCCAGCAAGCAAAGGGCACTCACTCCCTGTTGAGCATAGAGAGAGGGATAAGTCAGGACAGCAAAAGAAAGCCAGCAAGCAAGGGGCACTCACCAACTATCAAGCACAGAGAGAAGAACAGGTCAGGGTAGCAAAAGAAAGCCAGCAAGCAAGAGTACTCACTCTCTGTCAAGCACAGAGAGAGGGTCAGGACAGTAAAAGAAAGCCAGCAAGAAAAGGGCACTAACTTTCTGTCAAGCACAGAGAGATAAGTTAGGATAGCAAAAGAAAGCCAGCAAGCAAGAGGTACTCACATCCTGTTAAACACAGAGAGGGGGGCAAGTTAGAACAACAAAAGAAAGAAAGAAAGCATGGTGTGCCCACTTCCTGTCAAACACAGAGGGGGGCAAGTCTAGATAGTAAAAGAAAGCCAGCAAGCAAGGGGAACTCACTCTCTGTCAGGCACAAAGAGAGAGAGAAGTTAGAACAGTAAAAGAAAGCCAGCAAGTAAAAGGCACTTGCTTCCTATCAAGCACAGAGCAAGAGACAAGTTAGGGCAGTAAAATAAAGTCAGCAAGCAAGAGGCACTTGCTTCCTGTCAAGCACACAGAGAGGGACAAGTCAAGACTGCAAAAGAAAGCCAGCAAGCAAGGGGAACTCACAAACTGTCAAGCACAGGGAGAGGGATGAGTTAGGATAGCAAAAGAAATCCAGTAAACAAAGGGCACTCACCCACTGTCAAGTACAGAGAGAGGTACAAGTTGGGACAGCAAAAAAAAACAAGCAAGGGGCACTCACAATCTGTTAAGCACAGAGACAAAGACAAGTTAGGATAGAAAAAGCAAGCAAGAGGCACTCACCTCCTGTCAAGCACAGAGGGACAAGTCAGAACTGTAAAAGAAAGTCAGTAAGCAAGGGACACTCACATTCTATCAAGCACACAGAGAGAGACAAGCCATCAGGAAAAGAAAGCTAGCAAGCAAGCAAGGGGCACTCACAGACTGTTTAGTGCAGAGAGAGAGGCAAGTCAGGACAGTAAAAGAAAGCAAGAGACACTCACATTCTGTCAAGCATAGAGAGATAGACAAGTCAGGACAGCAAAAGAAAGCTAGTAAGCAAGGCACACTCACAGACTGTCAAGACAGAGAGATGTGAGAATAACAAGAGAAAGTCAATGAGCAATGGACACTCACCAACTATTGGACTCAGAGATCAGTCAAGATAGTGCAGCAAGCATAGCAATCAGGTTCACTCACATCCTGTTGAGCACAGAGCAAGAGACAAGTCAGGGTAGCAAGAGAAAACCAGTAAGGGCACTCACCAACTGTTAGGTAGAAATGAGAGACAATTCAGAACAGCAAAAGAAGCCAGCAAGTAAGTGGTCACTCACCCACTATCAAAGGTGAAGTGAGAGACAAGTTAGAACAATAAAAGTGATTAAGAGAGCAATGGAAATGTAGAAGCTAGATCATAGAAACTGATGATTAATAACAGACTTACATCAAGCTAGGTAGTAATCTTCCTTCAGCAAGAGGCAATCAGGACAACAGATTACAACTTACCCAAAGTGATGGAAATGCCCGAAAGCATAACTTTATTACTTCTTCTTTACTGCCACCCCCATTCATAATTATGGCATGGACCCTGAAATAATACTGCACTCCTTTCATCCTCTTATTATGATATAAAGGCACTTACTTTGTAATGGCATAGTTTATGCTCAGCTCCAGACTTTGATCCTTCTGAACGGCTAACAACATCAAGGTGATGACGTCCTCACTGAGGGCATTAGCCGTCAGTTCGATAAGATCGCCACACTGTTGGTCAGGCTTGTGCATTCCTGCAGGAGAGAGATTAGCATAGAATAATTGTCATCGAAATCAACCCTCACTCTCCAAACGAATAAAGGGTGGAGGTCCCGTGAGGATCGCCAGGTAATGTTCATTGAATGCGCTTTCAACCTCGGCGTCGAGGAGTGTTAGATCACGACACTGATCCTCCAACTTGACTCTGATATCGCGCCTGAACTGATCGTACTTTGTGAATAGCGCTATCACAGGGACTTGAAAAATTGCTCATGTCAATCGCAGTTCGTGAAGTTCTACTTCCGAGTCGACGTACCGTTCTTGTCGGGGCAAATATTGTGGAAATACTTTAAATCTAGTCCTGGCCGAACATTGTCCATCGGAACGCAGTACCTGACAAACAATTTTGTGATTTTGCAATTGTGGATACCTAAAGGAACAAACCATATCACGTGCAATCTATCCTTCAATTGGTGCTCTCGCGATTTGCGATGAACGAATTCTTGAACAACCTTCAGTTCGTCTTCACCGCCCGCTTCGAATCCGCGGGAGTCGTGGAAAATATAACCGGTGTGGTTTGTGAAAATGAGTTCGTCCTCGATGTTATGCATGCCACGCTGCCGGCAGGATGAGAGTCCTCAGGATCAGCCATCACCAATAATCACATAATAAGCCTGCCTGACCTCTACCGTAGGGTCGAGTTTAACCTGGCTAGATGGTGAGGTTGACGTGTCACTAGGAACGAAAACGTACCCGCTTTCGCTTTCCGCCAGGACTAAGCCTGTATATCTCTGGGCTCTCTGTAGTGTCACAGACTCGCTGCAAGATGGACGTCTTGCCAGCATTTGCCCTTCCAATAATGAGGACTCGGAACTTGATATTGCGGGAGCCTCGGGCGTTCCTAGATGATCTGGACGGGACCTGACCCATAGGTTGATCACAATGATGTTGCGAGAGGGAGTGTTGTCAGAGGAGTAGGGGACTGAACACGCGTGACTCGTGAGATTGTTAGGTGCTTGAGGCGGCTACGTCAGACGACTAAGCTTATGTACTTTTGTGCGTAGGCAAACATGGTCACGTACAAATATCAGCTGACCACAGTGATGAACCTAAATACAGTACTTAATCTTGGTGTAAGCGTTATATGTAATAATATATTCAGTATAAAATCATGACATACTCCAAATGGGGTATCATGACATAAGAGATCACTGCAACGCCTGTTTCGGTAGATCAAGCCCGGTAGATCAAGCCCTGCTTGCTCGAAGCCGATCATAGGTGTGGTTTTAGTACTTGTTGTCGCGATAGCGGACGGCGCAGCGCCTGAGTGTCCGCCCATCCGTCAGGACTCGGTACGCCGGGCTCTATGCTCGAACGGACATAGTACTTACGCCAGATATTTTACCAAACACAGTCTTTAGTCTCCCCTTGACAGCACTACAGTCGTACGCACAACACGAGGGGGTTAATAGGATTGACCGCGGCGCCTCTTATTTCTTTCTCAACCACCGCCACCTCGTCGGCTCAACAACCAGTAAGTCCGTGTTCTTCGCTTGGTGCTTTTTTTTTTTGCGTAATCTCAAAAGATCTGAACTTTGCCACAGCTATGCAGGTCTTCGTGAAAGCCCTTATCGGCATGATCATTACCCTCGAGGTCGAGTCGTCCGAAACCATCGATGATGTTAAGGCCAAAATCCAGGACAAGGAGGGAACCCCCACCCGACGAACAGCGCCTCATTTTCGCTGGAAAGCAACTCGAGAACCGTAAGTCCCTTTCCGATTATAACATCCAGAAAGGTACGCGACGTTGGCAGCGATGTTGTGATGTGCACCCCTTCTCACACCACGTCTCACAGCGCTTCGTCTCCGCGGTGGAATGCAGATGTTCGTCATGACCTTGACGGGAAAGGCCATCACTCTCGAGGTTGAATCGTCAGACACGATCGATAATGTGAAGGCGAAAATTCAAGACAAAGAGGGCATTCCGCCGGACCAACAACGTCCGATTTTTGCTGGCAAGCAGCTTGAAGACGGTCGAACACTATCAGACTACAATATCCAAAAGGAGTCCACCCTTCACCTCGTCCTTCGTCTGCGCGGGGGCATGATGATTTTCGTAAAGACTCTCGACGGCACGGCGATTACTATCGAGATTGAGTCATCAGATACTGTCGATAATGTTAAAGCCAAGATCTAAGACAAGGAGGGTAACCCTCCAGATGAGCTACGTTCAAATGTCTAGTGTGGAGACGCATTACAGTCACTACTTCGGGCTTTATCAATGCTTTGCTACTTACTAAAGAGTCCCACAATTACCAGCGTACCGGCTTTGATCTTTGCGGGCAAACAACTCCAGGAGGGCCGCACGCTCTCGGACTACAACATCGAGAAAGAATCGACTCTTCACCTTGTCGTCGTCTGCGTGGTTGTTGAAAGGCCAAGAGAATGTCATCCCGAGTAGATGGGATTCGAGGAAAGAAAATAGACAAACCGAGAGCGAGGTGGGAGGCAAAAGGATAGTTGCGGAGGAAACTGAGCGTTGGTAATAGCACCGATGTCTGTAGTGGCTGTTTTACCCGGCGCTTGTAGTAGTGTCGTGAATACCAGAAATATGTAACGCATTAGTCGGATGAGTATATCGATGAGTGGTCAATGAGATGTTACGTTTGCGCGAGTGAGACGGTGCCAGGGCGACAGATGTCTAGCAGGTCTAGAATACAAGCTTGCTTCACTAAATTTTGCTAACACTAATGACCCTTAGGCAGATGACCTCGAAGCCTAGTTTCTGGCTGGCGAAAATGGATGAGAGCAAGAAGACGGGCGAGGGAAACGGAACCGCATCCGTCTGGAAACACCGCAATGTTCATCACGCGACAATTTGGGCTGCAAAACCCTTTCTATCTCAGGTTGATATCACTTGTCTGACATTCCGAGGCTCAGCGGCACCCCGGGGATACATATGGCCACGGAGCAAGCCAGGTAGAATTCTGGAGAAGCTGTCAAGTGGAAAGTGACGCCACACGGCCGCATCGTACACGAACGTCGGATTTTTTCTCTTCCGAGTCAGTTTAAGTTCTTGCCATCCCAGACCATCCATCCATTCATTCATTTCAGGCTAGGGGATTCATTTAGTTGTTGAAACTTTGTTTCTGAAAAACTACAGTGATCGAATCAGACCCTGGCGGGGAGGAGCGGCCGGGAACACCGTCATCACATCGTCGTCTCCGAGTCGACGCTCGAGCCGGAGTTGGTGGTCCAGGATACGACTCGGACGCTATCGCCGACGTCGAACGGCGCGCATGGCAACCAGTGGCCCGAGGGCAGTGGCAGCTTTCAAACAGGGTCCACAATGGCTCGACTTGTCTTTTTTTACTTCGGACTCGACCAATTGTTTCGGCGCGAGGCCCTCTTTCCGCTGCCTACTACACCTGTTGCGGGACTACAGTTCTCGCCATCGGAAGACTGCGTCTTGAATTGCTGCAGCTGTCCCTGGTCTGAGGTCTGGTCGCAGTCTCCGATCATTGCGATACACCTGTCTACTTAATGATTGTGACACCTTGTAAGCAATCGACATCACAACTTTACACTGGACCATCCGTACCTCAGGCATAACTCGCGATACCTTAGTCAAAGGTCAAGCTCGTGGCGATTCTCAAGCACTC